>WBMZ01006465.1:508-168530 GCA_013400975.1 Atrichornis clamosus
TGGGCCCCTCAGTTTAAGAAGGACATTTTGACGCTCGAATGTGTCCAGAGGAGGGCAACCAGGCTGGTGAGGGGTCTGGAACACAAGCCCTGTGAAGAGAGGCTGAGGGAGCTGGGCTTGTTTAGCCTGGAAAAAAGGAGGCTCAGAGGAGACTACCTCTACACTCTCTACACCTACCTAAAAGGAGGTTGTAGCCAGGTGGGGGTCGGTCTCTTCTCCCGGGCAACCACTGACAGAACAAGAGGACAGTCTTGAGCAGCGCCAGCGGAATCTTAGATTAGACATAAGAAAAAAATTCTTCACTGAAAGAGTGATTGGGCACTGGAATCGTCTGCCCAGGGAGGTGGTGGAGTCACCGTCCCTGGAGGTGTTTAAAACCAGACTGGATGTGGCACTCGGTGACATGGTTTAGTTGATGAGGAGGTGGTAGGTCATAGGTTGGACTTGATGATCTCAGAGGTCTTTTCCAGCCTAGTCAATTCTGTGATTCTGTGACTACTATTAGGAGAAAATTAAAAAACCCCCCCAGTAATTGTTAGTTTATAAGTCCATCATGCACCTATGTTATGAAAACTGTATGCAAGTTCTGTCTTCTGTTCCCCATCTCAGACAGGCTGTAGCATAACTGGAGGCAGTACAGAAGTGGGTGGCAAAGACAGTCAGAAATATGAAATCAGATTCCGTCTAAGGGAGAGTTAGAGAATCTAAGACTGTAGCTCGGAAAAGCAAGAAGTGGGAAGGAGTGTGCTAGAGATGTAGAAAACCAAGTGCTTGACAAACTAAATAGGAAATGTTCACTCATTTTTTTTTCTTCTGTGTAATAATTAGGAGCTGTCAGGTAAAACAAGCTGGTAACAGGCTCAAAACAAGTCAAAGACAACTCCTGTATTTCATGTCCTGTATAAACTGTGTAATTCCTGTATTAACTGTGTAAAGCAAGTGTTGACTTTAAATTGTGGAAGTTCATATTGGAAACCACTAATTGAAAGTTTTTTTTTCATTTCTGCAGGGAAACATGACAGCAAAAACACTGTTTTCATGTAACATTGCAACAGCATTTCTGTCCTTAATTATTGCAAGTAAGTTTACTGGTGGCTATGGAAGGTTTTGTTCTGGAACTGTTCTTTTTTCACATGAGTAAGACTAACTTTCTCTGAAAATGGCTGTAAAGGTAAAATTTATGTTCATGTGAATGAGTTCTTTTAAATAGTCCCAGAGCAGGAACCTATAAAATATATAATATGTGATATTTTATGTACTCTTATCACAGAATCATTTATGTTGGAAAGGAACTCCTGAGATTATCTAGTCTAACCTCACTGACATTCCCCAGGGCCAGCTAGAGCAGGTTGCCCAGTACCGTGTCCAGTTGGATTTTGAGTATCTCTACAAATGGAAACTCTACAACTTCTTTGGGCAACTTGTTCCAGTGTTTGATCACCCTTACAACAAAAGAAGTCTTTTCTTGTGTTCAGATGGAATGTTTTATGTTTCAATTTGTGCCCATTGCCTCTTGTCCTGTCAGTGGGGGATGCTGACAAAAGGCTGTCTCTATTTTTTATTCCCTCCCATCAGGTATTTACACACATTGCTAAAATCCACCCACAAACTCCTCAAACTTTCTCCTCTCTAGGTGGAACAGTCCCTGCTCTTTCATCCTCTCCTCAAGCAAGAGGTTCTCCCCTCCTTTAACTTTTGTGGCCACGTGCTGGACTCTCCCCAGTAAATTCAAATCTGGCAGGTCCTAATGCATCCCAGGACACTGTTAGCCTTTTTTTGCCATGAGGGAGCACTGGTGGCTCGTGGTCCATTTGTGGTCCACCAGGACCCCAGTGTCCTCTGCAGATCCAGCTGAGTGGTCTCTAGCATGTGCTGGTGCCTCTTACACTATTTCAGAATATCAGCATTTAGGCAGGAAAAGGTTGTCAGTTCTTGTGGCCACAGCATGTCATAACCCTCACAGTTATTATGGGGCATTCAACACAGATATCTGAGTACTTCAGTGTTTGGATAAGTAATTTGGAAAAGATCTGTGGTGAGGTGATGAGAACTGTGGATGACACAAAGTTATCCCTTGGTGGTTAAAAGTGATGCTCGCTGTGAAGAGGGTGTCTGGACATCAAGCAGTTTAGTGATAGAATGTCAGTAAGTAAAATCAAGTGGATGTGAAGGGGTGTGGAAGGGTCATGCAGAAGCATATGTACTGTATGTGTGTGATATGAGCATTAAGTTAATTAATAACCACTTGGAAAAATGCAGCTTTGATATCCCTGGATGCTCCCTGGAATCATTAACTCTGTCATCAGCAGTGAGCAGAAAAGCAGAGAAAGCCTCATTATGCTACTCTTTAACCTCATAGTGAATGTGTGCCAGCTGAACTCTGCAGTTCTGGTCATCCCATCTCAGAAAGTCTCTATCAGAAAAGGTAGAGAGATGAGAGATGTCTGATGTGGGATGGCTTCCATATGAGAAGTTACAAAATGAAGGAGGACTCTGAGGTAAAGAAAAAACTGAGGCAAGATGGGATGAAGGTCTATAAAATGTAAATACCTTAGAATAGGCAGATGAGAGGAAGTTTACCATTTCTCATCAAGAAATGCATGATACTCAGATATTATAAAAGCCAATGAATGGTGTTTTGTGCAGAACATGAAAGAAAGGGGCTGAAAGGGGCTGAAAACACAACAGTATTGTATTTGTTGTGTCCTCCTCTCTTCTGCACGTTTGGCCCTGATTGTTATCAGGGACAGGATTTTGGGCTAGACAGACACTTGCATGACGCTCTGTGGCAGTTCTTATACTCTAACAAAACAAAAAAGTTTAGATAAATTTAATACTTACTTGGTAATGTGACAATGGCTTCCAGAGTTGGTGCCTTTTTTGTCATATTAAAAAAAAAACAACAACAAACCCTGAAAAGCCCAAAGCAAACTCATGGTGTTGCTCTTTTCCGGTATGATTCTGTTTGAGTCAAAAGTAAAGAAAATTAGCTCATTTTTGATTGCAATAATTCCTCTCTAAATGTTCATAAAATGAAGGGTGAGTTGAAATTCCCATAGCAAACTTAATTATCTGTGCAACACAATCTTTAAGTTCAGTGTCCTTAGGACATTTGGATATTGAAAACAGTCTGTCTTGAAGGATTATTTTGACTACAGTTGAGTGAAGATAAAAAATAAAGACATTAAATGTGAAATTTGTGTGTCTGTGTGCGTTTGTGTATGTGCCCATGAAACAGACTGGAGAAAAACAAGTACTTTAGTAATTTGCAACTGAAATAAAACATGTAAATGACAAGTCTGCTGTGAAAAAAGACATTCTACTGAGTGTAAAGATTGCATTCAAAAAACAGCATTTCATTTCAGTGGCATAACTATGTCTGTATATCACAGAGTAATACTCTCAGCTGTAAAGATAAGGAATTAAAATTGTATTTTTAGTAGTTGACTTGAGAATGGAGGTGAAAACTCCAATGAGCTTTGTAAATATAATCAGGAAATGAGTTCAGTATATTCTTGTAGCGCTTGAGTTTTTCTTTAATGTTTATCTCTTTCCTTTAGAGAAATGTGGAGCCTATGATGTGATGTTGAGGCAAAGTCTTGTGCCTGATGGGCAGCCTCTTGCTATTAAATGCTCACTGGAGAAGAGCTTGAAAAGTGGAGACTACAACTTAACATGGTATAAAGTTGGTAACCAGACAGCTGTGCCTAGAGACAGACTGTCTAGAGTTCATCAGCAGAAGAATTTAATTTGGTTTCTTCCTGCAATGTTAGAAGATTCTGGAGATTATGAATGTGTCATAAGGTGAAAGTTAAAAAAATATTATATTTTTATAGAAATGAGTTGAAAAGTGAGTAACTTTTAGAAAGAAAGTAAAATTTTGAGGGTAAGAGAAATACTAATGAAGAAGAGAGATGGCATTCACAAAAACTAACTCTAGATTGGGGCAACTAAGTCTAGTTTTGGGATCTTTTTCCTTGTAGACAAAAGTAAATCTATTAAAGAAACTGGAAACCTTTTCTCTTCTCTTCTCTTTCTTCTCCAAAAAAGAATGCTATGTATTTTTGAGCTGCAAAATATGCCAAACAGGTTAATTTCATTAAGCTCTGTTAATTGCAGGAATTTGACAAGCTGCAAGAAAATGTGTACAAAAGTAACAGTTTTTGAGAGGATTGATGGTTTATGCTTAAATGAAAAATTTGCTGTAGAAGAGGTGATATTCACATCATCATCTGCAAAGGTAGTGTGTCCACACTTGGATTATTTCAGGAATGAGAAGAATATTCAGCCTGTTCATTGGTATAAGGTGAGAACGTGGTATTTTGTCCGTCTTATAGCTGTCCATTACTTAAAATAAAAATCACTGATGTTTGAAAATTGGAGCAGAAAAACTAAAGATTGGAGAAAAATGTTTTAAAAACAAATCAGAAAAGGATTAAGACTTTTTCCCTTTTAAAGGTGTATCAGGTGTTTTGGTTAACAGGTCAGAATTTCAGTGGAGATGTAGGAGCAATGCTGACCCACGTATCCACCAGGTGGCATCTGTTTACCTGCCAGGGAAACACTGTCTCGTGTGGAAACTGATTTACTGTGGCGTATCATTATTGCTTAATACTGTTCTATTAAATTATTCTATTTCATGTTGTTCACGCTCACTTAAAGGCTCTTTCTGTTACAGGAATGTAGTGCCTTCTGCTGAATTCCTGCCTCAGCCCATGCAGTCCTTATGGTACCAGTAGTATTGAGGTTCCTTCAGAAATAAAGTCTAACTATTGAGAGATTCTTCATTGATGAAAACTTTCACAAATCCTAACACTTGCATTTTACTTTCTTATTTCTCTAATATCAAAAGTTGTTTTGCAAAGAGAATGAACCAGAGTATCTTTGAATTAAAAACTCAGCTGAAGTGAAGCATGCATTGCTTTTTATTCCACTGCTCATGCTCTTCCTCAGCCTCTGCAAGGCGTCCTTCCTTATGCTGTGGTCCATTGAAACTTCAGATTGCATTAAAGAGAGACAAACCATGAAAATAGACAGTGATATGAACTAACAGAGTTCTCTACACATTTTTAGGACTGCCAGCTGCTGGAAGGAAAAAGGTTTGCCCTCTCAAACAGTGATCTTATCATTTTCAATGTGTCTGTACATGACCAAGGAAACTATACGTGTGAAACAACATATACCTACAATGGGAAACAATATAACATTTCACGAGACATCAGTCTGATTGTAGAAGGTAAGTAATTAATTTCATTGTGTTTTGAAAATTTTTCTCACAGGTTTCTAAAGACTAAAGTGGAAAGAGATGATTGTGGATAAACATGCTTAGGGCTACTGATTTTCACCTATATGTGAAGGAAATAAATGCTGACTGAGGGTATTTATACTGTCTGTTGTTGCCACCATGTTGAAGATCCGTTCCCTTGTTCAAAGTTGCAGCATGTCAAAGATCTGCTGCCCAGACCAGCTGCCAAAGTCCCTGAAGAAATGCCCTGTAAGGCTTGGTGGCACAATACTTTCTACTGTACTCTCTATCCTGCCCATCTTACTTCTTTCTCTTTTACCTTATCCTCTTAGATGAACTAAACCAGCACAAAGAGTGGCAGTGTCGTGACTCTGTGTGTACGATCTGTTTCCTTCAAGCCTCTGTCTCTTCTGCTCTTGGTTCTAAGCTGCTTAGCACAAGAACTGCTCTTCTCTGGTATTGCGTGTCTAGCTCAGTAGACCCTGATTTATGCTGGGGGGACACCAGCACAATAAAAAAAAAAAAGAAAAGGATGGCCTAGGTGTAAATCATGAGCTCCTTGGCCTAGGTGTAAAACATGAACTCCTTTGCCAACACATCCTTATGAGATTGATACTGGCTCACTGAAGAGACTGCTGTATGAAGGTATTCAACACCAATGCTGTTTTCACATTCCAGTTGATGAAAGATATTTTAAGGTTTACTAGTATATTGTATTACTATTTAATGTCTCTTTCTGTGCTTGCCTGTTTTGTCTGTGTGTATATATATGCATACATAGGTATGTACGTGTGTATGAATACTTGATGGCAGTATGTACCATATTTATATAATGTCATATGTATGTGACATGGATGAACAAAATAGGAGGAATGTAAGATTGGATCAAACGATATGATAATTCTGATCTTAAAATCTGTCCCTACAACACCTCTGTTAATGGAATTTCAGTTTCTACTACTCAGTAGAAACAAAATAATATCACTCCTGTGCTGTATGTGACTGAAGGTAGCTCAGTGGCTTTTAAAGACTCCAGCTCAGCAAGTTTACACTAAAATGGGTTTTTTAAGGTCCAAACAATAATGCAGGCCCAGTTTCCAGAAGGGGAAGGGAAGGATATATTTGGGGCAATCCTGTGTCCTTCACTAGTGGGCTCAAATGAGATACGTTGTGATTTTTGTCAATTTTTACACTTGGAGAGTGTCATATATGTATTCTTAATTGTAAACATCTAAAAAGGGTCACTGGTACTGTACTTCCTTACAGATGCCACTATGGGAAGAACTTTAAGGTCTTTAACTAGAGTATAGAAATTAAATTTCCCCTTTAGAATAGTAGAAGTCTAAACCAGATGAACTGCAGTCTAAAAGTATTTGGCTCCAGTTTGTATCTCTGTGGTGCTGTGTGACAGGCTAGCCACACTATAGAGGGTTAATACTCTAGCTATTTACCCATGCCCTTCTCAGCACCTGTGCATGCAATATTACAGATTTTTTAATGCCATGGAACAGCCATGAGTGTGTGGAGATTTGTGTCATCACCTTTTGGAAGAGATGGAGTGAAAAGTAGTTGAGCTTCAAGCCAGAAGTAATGACTACCGGAGATATGATACTTTCAGTATTGAGTGGTATTTGTTATAAAATTGCTGACAGTCTTGTCCATAGTACAAGAGATGTTTTTAGGTTGTACTTGAATTATAAAGCATAAAACAGACTGCAACTGCCCCTGGTTTTCTGAAAAGCACTTTCTTTCTTTTGGTTAGTGACCCCACCAAAAAAGCCTCCAGAAATATCTTACCCAAGAAACAACTCAATTGAAGTGGAACTTGGTAAGTAGTTTTCCCTATGAGAAAGTAAGAATTTGTATCCTACTGAAAATTTTTTCTCAAGTAGTGCCCTATTTTGTGCATTATTGTTTTTAATTTTTTAAAAAAATAATTCAGTGACCAGCCTAGTTTCTCTGTGCTGATCTGAAGGGCTAATGTTGAGGGGTGAGAGAGAAAGAAATGAGGCATGTTGCTTATAAAGTCCTAAGGAAATTTCTCAGCTGCAAGGAAAATTGTAGGGAACCCAAGTAATTATCTGTCACATCTGTTGCTTTCCATCACTCTGGAAAAGATTCTAAGAACAGGTCCATGTTGAATCTGCAGGCAAAGTGATGCCCCAGGAGGAGGCATCTTCTTCCTGGATTTAACCTCTTCCATTCCACCATTCTCTTTCTGGATCTGCAGATCACTGAGAATATAGAATCTCTGCTAGAATAACTTTTCTGAAAGGGTTTGGTACCATCCTTAGCTGGTGTATGTGGGAATCTGTGATCAAAATTGTACAGACTTTAATTAGGTTATGGAAATAACTCTTTGTAACAATTTTGTAGGCTCACAGGTTACAGTGGATTGCAATACAACAGGTGCTGACGGGTATGAGGTGTTTTGGACAGGCAACGGTGTGTATATTGATGTATTTTATGTCAGCAGAATTTCTGCAAGTCCCTATGAGTAAGTATATTTTCAGATTAGAAAATACTGTGTTTGCAATCCAAGTGGAACTTTCTCCCTTTGACATTAAAATATTTAGAAACATTTTTCACTTTGTGTAAATTGCATTCTTCTTAAAAACTCTAATGCTTGCCTTCTGCAATTCACTTCCTGCTTGAAATAGAAACTTGAAACATAGCACACACATGGACTTCACGTGTGATTGTGCTTTTCTTGGTCATTGTATAAAAAATCTGTCTTAATTTCCACCCTTGGGGACAGGTGTTTTGTTACAGTCTCATTGTCATACAGTTTCTTTTGAGCAGTCTCTGGCCTGGCAGAGACCTTTTTTGGTTGGATCAGGCATGTCCAGGTGCAAGATCTTCAGACTGTCCCTTTCTAGTGTGTTCTTCTCATCTGCCTCTCTGAAAGGTTGCAAGAGGACAAACCTGTGCTTTACAGGAAAAATTGAGATATCCAGGCTGAGTAAAGAATGAGAAGGGCAAGTGGGAAATAAGATGATGGTGAAAAGCAGGTTAAATGGAGTTAGAAGAGAAAAAATTATACCTGACTGGAAAAAACAACTCAAATTGGAGCAAGTGGTAATCTGAAATTTTTAGACATTACAGGTTGTGAACTAAAAATGGCAGGTTTTTTGTCAGCCCTTGTCTCATGGTGGTGCTATGAATAAAAAATGTGATAATTTTTGTAAATTCTGGAGCACTGTCTGTGACTGCAAAACTAATGAACAAATGAGAATTATGTCTTCAAAGTAAGAATATAGTTGTGAGAAATAAGTATTTATCTCAAATCAAAAGGAAAAGTAAAATGCTGACTTATTTGGGTGCTCACCAAGAGAAAACACTATACAAAAGTAATATATTGTACTATCGTAAAGAATTGTAATGCCATAAGCAATTGGGCCGTAATGCAGAGGCACATGGTCACTGAACTGATATTGTAAATGCAATATTTTTTGTACTTCCTAGCACTTATATGGTCATCTTTGCAACCATTAGTCATTTGCATTAGTCATGTTGATTCATTCATTCCCTCTTACAGTGTTCAAATTACTGCAACTTTTTGATTCATGTGGTCCTACATATGCCCTTTATGATATGTTTCAAGTCTTTATTTGGTCTTTAAATGGTAACTAGATTATGATTTAAGGAAAGAATAGTGCTTGACTAAGTAGATTACTTAGTTAATTTTGCATTTGAGGTTCACTGTTAACAAGGTGGTGGTATTCCTTATTTTGCTGGTGGCTAAAGAGTTGCTTGGTTCTCACACAAGCCACTTGTCATGGTACACAACTAACTGAATGTGCTGCGTGAGCATTCTTATATCCTTGTACAATGTATGGGGGATAACCTGTGTCTCTTAATGGTGCAACCCGACACAACCAGCTGTTACAAGTCTGTTCTGATCCCTGAGGGTGAAGCACAGTTTAGATTCCACTCCCTGTAGCTGGAATCACACTGTGAGTTGGTGTTTGCTGCATGTCACCACCTTTGAAGTTCTTCCTGTCCCAGAGCTGCTGACCACAAGATGATGCCTTGTGCCAGGGCCTCTGTCACTGTCATATCCTGTTGCGGAATATCTCTGTTCATCTACTCTTACAGGGACTGGGAAGCCCGTAATGAGGGTTTGCTTAGGTTTGTAAGGTATATTTTGAATTTCAAACTATAGAAACCCTATATTCCTCTGGGGAAACTCACCTCCAGATAAGATAATGTCTTGATATCTTGATGCTTTCCGATGCAGATGCTAAATGTCAGTACGAGGAGAGGTCTGACTGTTTGAGTTTCTTTCATATAATATAATTGCTCATCTGTTGTGAAGTGTGGTTGACATTTGCAGAAGGAAATAACCATTGTCGTGCTGCAGATATTAGAGATGAAGCCATTCCAGAAAGGGCTGTGGTTTTATGGTTCTATTTGTCACCTTTTGGATAGGGGAGAAACTTCCTATGATGGGCGCCCTATGCATTCTGTGAAGCTAATTATTTCAGAAGTGAGCAGTGAAGATTACGAAAAGCCATTTGTCTGTCAAGCTTCAAATGCCTTTGGGCAAGTTGCATCCTATATTATATTAAAACACAGAGGTAAGAAATACTGTTATTTTAGAGGCCTGTGATCATCTTTACTTCCGCAGAAGGCATTTTGATACCAAATTCATGTGTATCATGTTGATAGAAGACAGACTTATTACAGTTTGCAGTATGCATGTGCCTGTGTGTAGGGAAGAAATCACTGTAATAGTGTATTTATTATTATTTGTAAAACCAGCTAAATAAAAATGAAAACTGTAATATTCAAATTTGTATTGAATTTATGTGAAAGATCAGATTTGGACAAAGGCAACACTTAAAAAATATTTTTCTTATATTTTTCTGCAGTTCCCGATATACAAAGATGGCTGACTGGAGGGCTTGTCTCGCTGTTAATTTTAACATTTACTACTTTAATAATCTACAAGATTTTCAAGATTGATTTGGTGCTTTGGTACCGTAATTCTGTCTGTGCCCTTACAAGTAAGCAAGGTACGTGAGTATGACCAGGTATGAAGTGTAATTTGCCTATTGATTTTTTTCACTTGCTATTATTTCTGGGAAGTGTTGGGATTATTTAGTACAATGTATGTGGAACTCCCATAAGGAATTTTCACATATTCACAAAGACATTTTATGCAGGAGTTTTTTCAGTCATATGGCAAAATATATAATCATGCTTGAGGTAATAAAAACTGTGTAATATTGAAGGCAGTCATAGTGAGATAGGCCAAAAAGAGCTATAGGTTATTCCAAAATGAGCATGCTGCTTTTTGCTTTTCTGTAGTTTAGATTTGTGGTCACTCTGATGATGAACAATAGGTGTCAGCAGAGCTACATCCTGTAAACTAGATGGTTAAAGATGTGCATTAAATATTTATTTTGAAAATCAGGCTAATTTCTCAGAGGTTATTTTTGTTTTCATTTTCATTAATTTTTTTTCGCTTTGCAATTTCTTTCGGTCACCCACACTTTCCTTCTAAATCCTGTCAGTTATGATGTTGGCATATCAAAGAGAAAAGTTGCTGCTAGTTCTGTATTCTGTGATTATTCTTACGTGTTTTAGTTTATTGTACTGTAGACAAATATATTGGACAGGTGTGAAAATTTTTAAATAAGCATAACATCATAGATAGATTTCATGTCAGAATTAGGCTGTCTGAAGTTCCCCATGGCTTGAAAGTGAACAGATTACAAATATTAACATAGTTAATGCTTATTCATGACTGTCTTAAATGTATCCATGTAAAAGTAATTTCAACTTCTGGTCAAAAGTTCAGCTTAATAGAGTTCTAATTAAAATAATAAAAAATCAAAGTTTTTGACTTGTTGGGTTAAATCTGATTTTGGCTTGGTTTCTTCAGCCCTGCTTACTATGCAACTTTAACTCTCAAAACCTCAGTAGCCTTCCAGCTTCTTCTACTTGTAAAAAGCCCCCAAAGGATTACAACAAGAAAGGATTGCCATTTTTCCACCTTCTCTTGTGGTTAGTCCGAAGTGGAGGTAACTGCTGTTGAGTTTCTTTCAGGAGAGGTGGTGAAGGAAGTCCTGTAAGAGGGCACTTTCTAAATGTCCTGGCACCTCTGGGATTGGGAGCTCCTTCCTGCAGGCCCCACGTCCTGCACCCAGGTCACCTTCTGACTTCTCCCTCTCCATTATGGGAAAGGAAGTCAGAAACTGTGGCTGACCATCTTTATTTTGATTTTTAGAGCATTTTACTTCTGTGAAGTTTTTCAGTCAGATGGGTGAAATCAGACCCCCATTACTATTTTTAAACAGTCCAAGATGCAGTTTTGCAATAAAGGCATTTTTCTGAGTTCTAGTTTTTTAACAGAAATGTTTGTGTTTATTTTAGATGGGAAAATCTACGATGCGTACGTCCTGTGCGCAAAAAGCAGCGAAGGCAGAAGTTTCTGTTGTCTGGAAACCTTTGTTCGTAGAATACTTCCAGATGTTTTAGAAAAACAGTGTGGATATAATCTTTTCATATTAGGAAGGGATGATTTACCAGGAGAAGGTATGCTTTAATTAGTAGAGTTAATAGATTGTCTTTTGACACGTTGTTCTCAGGTT
Source organism: Atrichornis clamosus (assembly GCA_013400975.1). Taxonomy (NCBI): domain Eukaryota; kingdom Metazoa; phylum Chordata; class Aves; order Passeriformes; family Menuridae; genus Atrichornis; species Atrichornis clamosus. Next base: position 12,353 of record WBMZ01006465.1, read on the forward strand.
ATAAGTTTATCTATGCAATTAAATAACATAACTTTGGAAAAGAAAGATGTATTTGTTTAGTTTTAATAGATAATTTGCCCAATGGAATTTTTGTTTTAAAACGAAAATTCTGTTCTGATGCTGTAAGAGTCTGCACTTTCTTCTTAGTGATGAACAAATGAGGATCCAATAGCATTAATAATATTGTTGAGTTTTTTTGAATGATATCTTCTCCTGAAGGCAGAAGAAAACCATTTTTTATTAAGTTATGTCATGCGATGGATCATGAATCATGATCACGATCATGGATCATGATCTTCACCAGTGTGAAGATCTTAAAGCAACCATGCTCTGAGCTAGCTGCAGCTTCACATGTGTGCAATTTTAAAATTAAGAAGTATTTTACATTAGTTGTAAAGTTTCTATGCAAACTCTGATTGTTCCTTCATTGCTTACAGCTGTGGTCAGTGTTGCTGATGAAACCCTTAAGCAAAGCAGAAGACTGATGATTATTTTGGGATCAGAAACATGTAGTTGCTGCCTGTTAGAAGACACCTCTGAACAACAACTGGCTATGTATAATGCCCTCATCCGTGATGGGATTCATGTGATTCTTATAGAAATGGATAAAATACAGGACTACACAAGCATGCCAGAATCAATCAGATACATTAAGCAAAAACATGGAGCTATCCAATGGAAAGGGGACTTCTCAGAGAAATCTTGTTCAGCAAATACAAGATTCTGGAAAAATGTGCGCTATCAAATGCCATCCAGGAAAAAGTTATCCTATTCTGAAGTGTATTTGTTGCCTCTAACTTCAAATAGTTCTGCAGCAAAGGGAAGTTAAGAAGGACTTATTAAAACCGAGGAGGTAATTCTGAATTGAGAGGTTTCTTGCATAAAGTCTTTATATTACAAAGTAAATGTTTTCTTCAAGGAGTAAGAACTGCTCAACCCTTCCCTAAATTGCATTCTAAAAGAAAAACTGTGGGTTTTGGATAGTGACACAAATTGTTGTGTTTGTCTCCATCAAGTATTAGAAGTAAATATGGTGATGGTGTTAGACTGTTAAGAAGTTGTGGTCCACTTAAATGTTGTATGAAGAAAGAGCTGTGAAGTGCATTTTTTTTTAAATTTAAAACTGCAGTTGATAAATTAAAAATCTATTTCTCTCATCAGCATTTTCCCAGTAATTTTGTTCCACTTCTTGTTGCCTCTCTGTGATTGTCTGACTTCCTTATTACTGCAAGAATCTGCACTGTGCAAGCTTTGAGGTCCCCTCCTAAGAACAGACCTTATCCCTGCTTCTTGAAGGAGCTGGGGAAATACACGACATAGCAGGTATATTTAAAACTCGGCACAAGACTAAATATGTTTCTGCTGAACAGTTGGTACCAAATGTGTTCAGCAAATGGAAGGGAATGAAATCCATGGCTTTTAAGACACTTGTTGAACAGTTCTATGATACCTGGTATATGTTTTCTTTTTAAACTTAGTCTCTTGTTATGGTTAGGAGACTGACAATAATTCAGATTTCTTGAGAATGGGAAGCTTTCTAGACTGTGCTGCTACTCTGGAAACCAGATGTTCTCATGCTGTGTTTCAACTGTGCTAACTACATGCACAGAAATTCTCTGAGAATCTATCAAAGGACTGTGCTGGGGCTGGGTATACTGGAGAGTGGAAAGTGGCCAGTTCTGAAACATGACCAGATGCTAACGGCAAGAAATGGTAACTTGCCTACTTGTGGAAGAAAAAGTTAAAAAGTTTATGTGGTTGTATCAAACTGCTTGGAAGTAGCTTGATATTTCTGGACCCCAACCCATTTTCTGTGTGCATCAAGTGAGAAAATGACATGCTGCTTCCTTTTCAAGATGGTGTGAAGCAGCAGGAGTTTTCATGTCCCAGCCTTGAAGAGCATCATCTGAATGCAAATATGAAATTTGCTTGCTTTTTTCTCATTCCTTCCTTAAGGTAGGTAGGTTCTTACATCATGTTTATTGCCAGGATAGCGTCTGTCACTGAATTCCTTTCAGTTGGTTCCCAGAAGTATGTATACTCTAGAATATATTCTTCATTGGGCTGTTTTGACGGGAAAGAAAGCAAGACATAGGAGCGGAAATATATAATCAAAGGGTAAGATTTCCAGTAGCATTTCATAGTACTTTTTTCTTTGAAAAGGTCTAGCAAATACTCCTCAGGAGCAGTGTCTCATTCTCCTGGCTATGGGGCTCACAACTGTGTAATTTTTCACGGCCATCACTGACTGGAGACTTTTTCCAAGCTGCCACCAGGAAAACTGGGAACAGGAAAAATCCACCAGATGAGGTACTATTGTCCTAGTAGATGTTGAATCAGTCTTCTTTGGAAATGCATAACATTTAAGCTGGAACTTTTTTAAAAAAAGTAGGAATTTAGAGAGTTTGGATAATCATTATTGTCAAATTTTTACATTGTGTTTACACTAAGGTTGCTCAAAAAAAGTATTGAAATTAGTTTCCTTGAAATGTTTTTTCATTTGTGTTTAAAAACAGAACCCTCTTCTTTTCCATGTAGAAGAAGAAAAAGAATAAAGAAAAGATATTGAGACTGTGGTAGATTTTTAAAACTTCCTTATTTCATACGCTTTGAAATTAAAAAAGTAGTAATGACTAAGATTTGCAGTACTACAGAAAAGTACATTGATTTGCATGGAGTTGTGCTGGTATGTTTTTCCTCTGCAAATGTGCTGTTATGATTTCTGGTTGCTTTTTTTCATAGTTCTTTTCAGATGTTTCTACAATATCCAAGATAATAATTTTCCCATTTCCCCACAAAGTGAGACTCCTAAAGACTTTTAAGTGAAGATAGATGATTTTGAGTCAGCATTTATTTATCTGATACTTTCTTTCAAACAACCACATTTAGTATGATTATGTGGACTTTTTGTGTTCTTTTGTGAAAGTGAGTGTGGTAGAAAGGCTTTGGTTATCATGGTTAATTGATAGCTACCTACTTGAATGCAGCATGACACGAAATGGCTTATCCTTTCATCATGGGGCTTTATTTTGGAGCTGAATTTTGTCTCTGTTTGCTTTCCCTGGAAACTGTTTTTTGTAAGTCACACAGGAAAACACACTATTTTTTGTGGTACAATAAAAGAAACTCCATAGAGGCAGATGTGCTGGTTGCTTTTTATTAAACAAAAGTAAATCTCAAAAACTCCACAAATGATTAATTGGCAAGAGGTTTGCTTCTGAAAACTTGGCAGCTTCAGAAGGAAAAGGCAAATGCAGTGTAATCAATAGAAGAGTATTTGCTCACCACAATGTAGAAGATATATTCCAGTTTATTGTTTATGCTGGCAGAGAGCAAAGTCTAAATGGTATGTGGTGTAAGATACACTGAAAGCATTCTCTGCACCTTTTTTAACTTTCCAACCATAACTATCTGTTTATTCTGTTGGCTTGCTCTTGTCAATTTATTTGGTGCTCCAGATTGCACTGTCCCTTCCTTGCTTTGTGACTAACTTGTCTCAAATTTGCTAATTCCACTGCATCTTTTCATCCATACTGTGATGCCAGTGCTTTCTGGGAGACTTTCCTTTTTTCATGACTCTTATCTCTAAGGTAACTGGTGCCGAGATGTGGCCTGTTTCACATTCTAATGTACACATCTCTCATGGTTTAACCCCAGCCAGCAGCCAAGCCCCACGCAGCCACTCGCTCACTCCCCCACCAGTGGGACTGGGGGGAGAACTGGAAGGGTAAAAGACAGAAAATTTGTGGGTTGAGATAAAGACACTCTAATAGGGAAAGCAAAAGCCACGCACACAAGCAAAGGAAAACAAGGAATTAATTCACTGCTTCCCATGGGCAGGCAGGTGTTCAGCAATCTCCAGGAGAGCAGAGCCTCATCATGTGCAATGGTTACTTGGGAAGACAAACACCGTAACTCCAAACAGCCCCTACTTCCTCCTTCTTCCCCCCATTTTATATACTGAGCAGGATGTCATGTGGTATGGAATATCCCTTTAGTCAATTTGGGTCACCTGTCCCAGCTGTGTCTCCTCCCAGCTTCCCATGCAAAACCAGCACAGCATCTGTGACTGCATTCATTCATAGACAGAGGCTTATGTGATGAGGAGGAACATGTGCTCAGAGTCCAACTCAGGAGTTGTTAGGACCTGGCAGAGTTACAATACACGACAGTCCTGACTGACTTTGCATTTTTTTCCCCTTTAGTTTACCTCTGTATTGCATCCTAGAAAGTAGAACAATGCAAAGGCAATTTTACATTTGCTGTTTATCTTAGTGCCTCGGGATTCTGCATGAGGGGGAAGCCCATCCTGCCTTTTGTTCAGAGGCAACAGTAGCTCAACTAGTGTACTTCCTTCCATAGCTGCAGTTGGCTTGAAGATGTAGCAGGCAGGATACAGTTAACATTTATGAAATCTGTGCTAAGGGGAGACTCTCTTTCCTGGAAGTACTAACGAAGTATTATGTTGTAGAGCTTTGAAATACATGTAAGTAAAATCAGTGGCTAGCAGCTTTACTCCACCCACGTTACTTCCAGCTCTCAGGTTGAGTCAAGGGTGCTACAGCGCATGAACACTGGAGCAAGAGCATTCCTCCTCTCGTCCCTACGCTCGGTATTCTCTAGAGTAACGGCAAAGCACACCACTTGATGTGCATGTTTATTCGCTTTTAATTTAGGATAATTAACCAGTTCTTTTGTTGAGACAAACTGAACATTAGTCACTAAATGTGACCTAGAAAGTAGTACAAGTCATTTGCTTCCTCAGCCCACTCTAAGATTGCTTCCCATGTTGAAATTGATTGAAAAAAGGAATTTGATGTCTGCTGGGCATCAGGGGGCACAGTTAAAATGTACAGGTTGTGTGACTTTGTCTGAGAAAGCACCCAGATGACTGTGGTATTACAGCTGGAGCTAGAGCTCTGCTTGGCCATGACAGTGTTTATCAGGAGTTGCTATTTATTTTTTTTGAGCACAGCAGTGACTGTAGTAGGAGGGGAATTTTGAACACTGTCTCATTAGTTTTTTTTCTCTTTGATTAAACAGTTTCCCTGATGGGCTGTACTTCTGTTGGCAATTACCAAAATCCATATTCTCTCTTTCCCTTATCTCACTGGCTATATGTATCAGGGGAATGCTTCCTTTCCCTGCATTGTCTACGTTAACACACCCCAGTGCTGCTTCATCTCTCCTCTGATCCCTCATGCTGATTTGATCTTTTGCACTTTGCTCTGTTTAGCTACTGCCCCCTGAAAGATGTGAAGGGAACAAGTCCTTAAGAAGGCCTTTTTTCCTCTCTTTGAACACATTGTTTCTAATATCCATACGGTTTGTTTGTTTTCTGGAGTTTTTTTTCCAGATATTCATAACTTAACTTTTTCTTCTGTGCCATGGAATTGGGTGACTTGAACAAGCAGTTATTTGGAAATAAATTCAAGCTACCTACTCTTATCTGACTTTTAACTCCTAGGGAAGCACACTCAGACTGTATCAACTAGATCTGTAGTTTCCAGGTAAGGTGTGAAAGAACTACATAATTTCAAGTGGAGCATAGCAGACATGACAGGACAAATGCATCCTTAGGGCTCTGAGATCTGCCCAGTAGGTCAGAGCATGGTACTAATAAAGCCAAGGTTGCACGTTCTATCCCCATATGGGCCATTCACTTAAGAGTTGGACTCAATGATCCTTGTGGGTCTCTTCCAACTCAGAATATTCTGTGATTCTGTTTAAAGACATTACTGACAGGTAAAGGAGTTTATAAATTCTCCTATTTCTGAAATGGCGAATAAGCAGAGTATTTGGAAGTTACAAAAAATAATATTCATCTGTCCCTTTAAAACAGAAAAAAAAATTGGCAGTTAACTCCCCTTCATATTGCATACAGGAACAAACAGAGAAAAAGCTAAAGAGCTGTCTGGACAGGACCACTCACAGTGGGAAAGAACTTGTGTGCCATATGTCCCCCTTCCATCTGTGTATGCTCTCTTCTGGGTCGTGACATCTGGTTCTGCTTGATATCTGGCTCTGATTCCTGTATTTTTAAAGTAAACAGGACTTAATTCTCCTCAGAGACTGAAGAGAATAGACCACATGCTGACTTTTAAAAGAAAAGCCAAGTTTTTCATAAAAATATGTCTCCTCATCCTAGATCTGAAGGGCTTGGTACACGTATGCATTTAAATGAGCCAAGGATGTGCCAGCACCGTCTGCTGTCACTTTTAAAAAGCTGCTAACTTTGGCATGTTTGACATTTTTGGAGGGTTGGGCCATAAAGTTAGTTGGATACCGAAGTTAGGAGATGAATTGGCTTGTTGTTAAGGATCATTATTATTAAGAGAGCAGACAACTAAGAATGGGAAAAGACTGGGTGTCCCAGAGTGAGGGCTGTTGAGGGATTACTAGCATCTGCCATAGAAACTGGCTGTGGGGATCCTGAAACCCCTGGGGCCATGAGCCACACCGGCCTTGTGCCGTGCAATGCCTCCACCTAGTGATGCCTGAGACTGAAGCTCTCCCCTTCCAAAAGAAGCCACACTGTTTACATAAGATCATACTGAACTTCTGTTACTAATAATGCTTAGCCACAACATTAAAAAAAAGACCACACCAAGAAGGAGTCAGAAAAAGAAGATACTTTGACAACTGTTCTGAATTATATTGTAATTATGATTTTTACTGCTTTACCCATCCTTTGTAAGAACTAGCAGGGAATTTAGTGGAAAATGAGATTTTTGGCCTTTAAGTCTGTGCATCTGTTAATTCAGAGATTCAGAGTTAATTGGGAAACGGGGAGGAGAAGAGCTCTGTGGAGCTGTTTCTTTATCAGCCTCCAGCATATGTCAGTTAGATTTAACTGAGCAACGTTTCCCATTGGTTATTCCAACGAAAAGACTGTGATTGGAGACCACTTCATCTGGGATCTGCATTCCAGCAGATGTGCTGTGCGTGATGGTTGGAGGATCATTACCAGCCATGTGCTCCCCAGGCAACTGAGAGTCCCACAACTCACATGGTGAAGTATGGGGAGTTTGTGCCTAATTTAGTGATCTAGCCCCCTGAGCTGGGAACAAATGGATCTGATGGTTACATGGTGGGAAAGTCTTGGAGTCTGGGATGCTGAAGTGTTTCTAGGAACCCAGACAGCAAATAGGCAAGATTAAGTAGTCCAGAAATTCTTGAAGAAGAATTGCCTCAGAGCTGTCCTCAGAGAGGAGCAGTCAGTGCATCATGAAGACCATCTGAAACAGAATGTCACAGTGTTCCCTGGAGCAGAAAGCACTGGGCAGTTCTCCCTGGCTCTGACAATTTGGGTGTTCAATTTCAAAAGTAGTGTCTCTGCTGCCTGAAATGATCAGTTCCCAATTCTTGCTTAGGATAGTGTGCTCAGACCCCATGGGACCTTGCAAACTCTCTTTTTCCTGATGGTACAGTTTTTTCCTCCCTAGTTTATCTACAGCCATATGATTTGTAAGTTGAAGAAGATTTGCAAAATGGAACTGATTGAGAGGTTTCAAAGTCTGTTCTAGAACCTTCGTCAAAATCTCCATGGAGCAAAATTTTGGACTTGGATTCATGCCCATTTAAATATGATGATGATGATAATGATTGGTAATCATGTTAACATTGATACCAATAATAAATGTAACCAAATCAAAATTCCTGCCATGGTTATGGCTCAGGCAAAATTATTAGTTCCAGAACTAAAGGTGAAGATGAGACTGCAGAATGTGATTAAAGCAATTAGCACAAGATGACTGGGGCAGAGTAGTTCATAATCAATTCAGTAGCTCTCAGCAGTAGTTGATTTTGTAGTGAGCACTCAGGTGGTAATTCTTAAAGTTTTGTAGCAGTACACACATTAAGAAATATGAAAGTCCTCTGATGACTGAAGGGCCCAGAGCAGCCCCAGACATGCTTCATGTGTAGACCCTCAAAAGTACAGTGCTGCTGAGGCTGAAATTTTCTGCTCCAGCTGTGGGAGGCTATGAGCAGTCACTGGTATCCTGGGGGAACTGCAAGTTATGGAAGAGCATGGCTTAGTGGGTTTGGTGAGGCTTCAGGTATCTGTGAGTCAGGTCACAAATTTGTTTCTCTTGATCTTCATTCTATCTCTCTTCCTTGAAACCTACCAAGAAAGGCTGCCTAGCTTACCTCCTACTCAGCTCATATTCATACATAGCTGGGTCTCACAAAAAACCCAACCACCTTACTCATATATTTTATCTTATTGTAAGTTACAACAGCTCCTAGCTGGAATTAGGCTAGAGCACTTGAGACATTTTTCTCAAGGATGTGAATAATACAGAGTGGTGGCTATTTCCATTTCTAGAGCAGGTGAATAGTATGAGATGGTCTTTCATAGGAAATGAAATGAGAATTCCTGGCCATATCATAATGGGAGTTAAATCAAAGTACGCATTTTGCAAAAGAAAATGTCATTTTAAAAAATAACCATATGACTTCTTTGGTAGCTAAATATCATCTCAACTGAGTAAGAGGCTAATTGGAAAAAAATAAAATCCTTGTAATGATTTGAGCAATTTGACCTAGACCTGGCAGCATCATGAAGCCTTTGTGGCCTGGCCTGGTGAAGAAGGGAGGAAGAGAGCAGGAATAAAGACAGCAGCACCATACATAATTACTGATTAAGATAATATGTTGCATTTTGAGCTATTTGTGGGACATGTGCAGCAGTAGAGTGCCATTTTATCTTCGTACATACCCCTCTCTAACCGCAAATGTACTTAATATGGACATATTTATTGCTCTTGGCTTTTCTCTTTGAAGATAAATCAGCATGATGATGTTCTTTAGATTTGCTGAGCGAGGCTACCTCCTGGATCACTGTGTTCCTTTCACAAGCCCCAGTGCAGTGGAAATTCCCTTGCCTTAGATGCAGAGTGGATTTTTTTCTTCTGTTAAAAGCTCCTAGTTTTGTGTCAGCAAAATATTTTCATGCCGTGAGTACAGAGCCCTTTGGAGGGGAGCTGTGGCAGAAGTTATTTTTGACCTACCTTGAAAAGTTGCACCCGTATTTCATAAAGGAGTGCAGGATACACCCACCTGCAGGTGATCATAAATGCCCCTGAGAGGAAACTAACGCTTTTACTGTGTAATGAAATTTGGTTACAGATGTTGTGAGTCCTCCTGTTCCTCCAGCTAGGGGTTTGTGAGGGCTGGAGGGACATGTGCCGGCTGCAACAGCTCCAGCTGACCAATTCCTCGGGCCAAGAGCTGCCTCACACTCAAAGGATGCACCTTACTTGCAAGGGCTGGTGGGAAAAATAGAGGAACAACAAACACTGGAGAAAAGCATGAGAAATGTTCTGCAGAGTCAGGCCAGCAGCTAACTGAGCCCGGCGTTCTGTCTCCAACAGTGGTGAAAGGAGTTGCTCAAAATCAGACTGATATCTCAAGAGCTGCCTCAAGCTGGGCTGACTCTCCGGAGGCAGCCAGGAAGGTTGCTGCTACCTTTTCACCTCACCGCCCAGTAGGCTGCTCTGTCATTGCGGGAAAAGAGTGACCTTTCTGAGGGCTCAGGTGGGCATCCAAGGTGAAGCCACCCTGGCTCTGTTGCTGCACCTGCATGGAGAGCCTTCCAAGAGTGTTGGCTCTAGCTGCACCTCTCACTGCTGTCAGCTCAAGCCAGCTTGGCTCCCTTGCAATGGTCATTTCTATGCTTTGAAATTCCAGTAGGCTGCTCATGCAGTGTTTGAGGTCTGATTCGGGGTTTGTCATGCTTAGCACTTCCTCATGCACTCCCTCAAGACCACGGAGTGAAGTCAACAGCAGGCAGACCCCTGAAAAGAGCCCTTCTTGTCAAGCAGAGATGCTTCCACATGAAGTCTCTGTTCTCTTGCTTGATCCAGCCTTATCAAGCCACAACACTGACTGTAGAGACACCTTGTGCTGGCAGATTAAAGGATTTTGTCCTCACCTGCTCTTAGCTAAGACTACCTGGGGTGTTTCAGTGTCACAAGTTTCAGAACGCAGTGGTGGTTGAACAAAAGTGAGTGACATTGTCATATGAGTGCCCCTGGAGATCCTGGGGTGCTCTGAGCTCTCTGCATGCTTTGGTCTCCCTTCTGCCTGTTTGCCAAGATATGTCAGCAGGGAGCTGTGCATATTTGCTGCTGCTGGGCCACGACAAATTCAAACTCTTTGAATTCTATCTCCAGCACTCTGGATGTGGAATCTGAGCTCCACTGAAGCGCTGGGATCAGAATAGTATTCTGGTGTCTGAACCCTGAAATTTCTTACTATTTTGCTTGCTCTTCCCTTCCACAACAACTAATAAAACCCCATATGAAAGCTGCTGGGTTTTGTGTAGCTTGTTTGGCCTGTGTTGCTCCGGTATTTCACGGCCTCTTGCCACTGCCTGTAGCAGTAGGTGTCAAACGAAATTGTGTATTTACAGTGAAATACTTTTATCATGCTTACTCAGCAAATATTTAGACTTGGGCATGCTGTTGACTTTCTCTCTTGAGAGTGAAAAAGGTTTCTGTTCTCCCTGCAAAGTGTGTTGCTATTGGTGGAAAGATAAGTCCCTGGGATGAAGTATCAGAACCCAAACACTGTTCTGTAAGCCTTGAAAGCCATACAGAACAGTTTATTTCCATTCCGATATAATAATAAATTGGTCTGCTGTTATTCCATAATGCAATTAACCACATCCAGACCAGAAAACCAGTAGAGCTGTCTTTCCTTATTAAGGTTACTTGGAACCCTGGGGGTTACTAAAATGGTCAACTTTCTCTTGAAAAAAACATCATTCTTCATTGGTTCTTGGTTAGCAAACACTCATGCGACAGGAAGTTACCAGAGAAATGTCTGCAGGCATCATGCTGGTGCAACCATCCAACGCAGCCACATATCAGGAGATTTGTGACACTCTTTTGCTATTCTTCTGGCATGGTCTGACAGGTGCTTATTGCCTGTCCTCACTAGTTTGGACTGTCCTTCTCCCCCTGTCTGTCCACACCTGGTCAAGACTGCCTCTTCTATTGTGCCAGCACAGCTGCCTGTCCAAGAAACCTGCCCAAGAACCAAACCAGCTGAAAAATAACTGGGCTTTTGCTGTTCCTCTTGGCCAGTGAGTTCTTAAGCAGATCTGTTTTCTGAACTCTCTGTAATCTAGAAGAACAGAACAGTTTTTTTCCAGCACAGAAGTCAGGGAAGGCAAGCGTGGATGTTTAGGATGGCGTGAGTTGCACTGCTCCTACAGCACAGACCTGGCAGGGCTGAGCAGCTGTTTGATGATCTGTGTTCTTGTGGCTGTATCATTTCCAGTACTCAAATGCGGTCCTTTGTAGCTCCTTCTGTAGATTGCAGTACCATGCCAGGAACTCTAAGATAATGTCTCTCTTCTCTGGCCAAATGTTTGGGTTTTAAAGACTTTTTTCTATGCATTCCATCTAGTGGGTTTTCAGTTGCCCTGGTCAAGGGGTTGAACAAATAAAAGGTCGCATCCCCCATAAGCAGCACAGTCTGACACAGCAGCTTCTGATGAGGAGTATTTTATACAACCAACACAACTTTTCTCATGTTTTTTTACCCATTCCTTTCTCACGCTTCAGCACAATCTCGGTTCTGGCCGTCCAGGACATTAGAGAGAAAAATATGATGGATCTTCAGGAAAGAGATAGCAGCACTGTGTAACTCCTTGACAGAGGACACTGCACAAGTAGGAAGTCCACATGGGTTCCTGCAGAGACCAGGCTTGGAATGGGAATAAACAGACAAAACAAACCGGGCTCAGGAAATTCCTGTTGCTGAGAGCAATTGAAGGCTAGAAGAGTACTGAGGTGGAGTTATAGTGTGTGTTGGATATGATCTTACTCTTACTTAATAGTCCTTACTATGGAAGAAGTGCTGAGTTAGATGGTCTGAACCAGCACAACTACTGTCATATTTCTATGACTTGAACTATAAAAGCAACACAAGGATGGAGATACTCCATCACAGTTTGCAGCGACTGTTGTTGGCAAGCATTCTTTCACATCTTTCTTTCATGTCATTTATTGATAGTTTAATTTATAAATGGCAAGTCTTGGAAGGCATAATCATGTCTGAATTGCAGACTCATCAGAACTCAGCATTGTCTACTTTTGTCTATCACTGCCTGTTCCTTTGTGTAAACAATATTTGTTGTCATTGTACATTACATTACCGCAACAAACTCCACAGTTGCTTTTTATCCTTCTATAAATTTGACATTTTGCCATAATTTCCATAGTTTCAACTAGATGTTTATTGTTTCAAGATCTGGTATCTCCATTGTTTATTGCAGTAAATTTATTTGTCTTTTCAAGCTTTAATGGACCATCTGAAGGTACTCAGTGAAAATCACTTTGAGACATTTTGCTAGAGCAGGTTCTACTTTTGTCATCACTATTCTATTGTCTTAGTCTTTGGAACATAAATATTTATTTTGTCTTGATGCAGATGATATTTTTACTGCTTCCCATTGGATATTACATTTTGGCTTCTGGGTGCTTCTGCCTTCTCATTAATTTACCCAGAATTTCAGTCATTAGCAGTTAACTCCTTGTTTCCAGACACTGCTTGACTCAAAAGATCAAACCAGAAGAAATAGGAGGTAGAATATTTTTAGTAAGAATAACTGAAGGACTTCAGTATCTCCCAGCTAATTTTTTAAAGATTATATAATATAGAAATTGCTTTACAGATACATTTCCTTCATTGGCTTATCAGCCACAGGGTTGCTGTTCTACTTATGACTACTTTTAAACTGTGTCTTTCCACCCTTAATATATGAATTCATAGAAAAAGAATGCTTTTGCTAGTGATGCAGAGAGAGATTAAATCAATTTTCTGGTTTTATTTTTTATGAGACTGCCATTATAGCTGAGCTCTTAAAATTCAAACTGTGGCTATCCAAAGGTCAGATCTGGCACCTGAGGTTTTGCTGGGGCAGAGAACCAACTTGACAGAAACTTTATGCTGACTTACCAGTATTGATAAGCTTTGTGATAGCAGCAGGAGCGTCTGTGGAAAGATTCTCCACACAAGCATTCTCATTCAGAAAACTTCTGGTTGTCTGAAGAAATTAGTATAAATTAATTTGCATAACATAGTATTGCTCCTGGGATATCCTGCAGAGCTAGAAAAGTCAGTGCCTGTGGATGATGTCTTTGCGTGAATTTAGACACACTCAACCCCCACAGGGAAAGGGATGGTCCAGTTTGGTTAGTGGCAGAAGGTGAGGACCTCTGAAACTTTCAGAGAGAGTTCTACTTTCTAAACTGGCTACTCTTGATTGATCCCTACCGTTGAATTTAGAGAGAACTAATGGGAAATGCTTGCTTCTACCCCCAGTCATGATGTAAGCTGGCCATCTGTCTTCTGAGAATAGATGTTAACAGAGCAGAAACAGCTCTGATGATACAAGAAATCTGCATGCATGCTGCAGCCCCACTCACAGCTTCATTCTCATCCGAGCTTTGGGGTTAGAGCAGTCATCAGGAAACTGGTGACCTCTCTTGCCCTGAAGAAGAAGATGCTCCCCCAACGTCTCCTAGGACACTTTCTGCTTCTCTGAGGTACCTGGGCCAACTTGTACCTGGTAGTACAGTTTTGCATGTTGAAAGCAAATGTATGAGAGCCCAACCCACTTAAAAGGAGTCAGAGCCTCAGAATAAAAATTTCTTATTAATGTCTGTACCCTACGCGGCTAGAACCAAATTCACTCTTGGCTGTTCTCCATATTCCTTATGACTAATAAGCTACAATAAGTAGCATCCCAGTTTCAGGATACAGGATGGATGGTTCTTCCTGAGATGCAGAAGCCTCTACAGATATTAGAAGTTGGGTCTTCTAGTTTCTGGTTAGGTGTTCTGACTGAAAGCCTTGTCTGGACATTGTGGATTGTTCTCAGTCTGAGCTGTAAATCAAGTTACATTGCAGATAAATCCTTGCCCTTTCCAGAGGATGGCTTCTGATCCTGTAGAGTGCCTCCCTAAGCATAGAAGATACCTTGAATGAGTTCAGGCACTGCTGAATATGAGACATATTGGATTTTTCGCTGAGGTGTGGGTTAATCTATCTTCTACATCCCAAAGACACAAGAGCCTCAAGATCACCACTGAACTAATCAATGCTCTGGACACAGCCTGTGGCCCTCACTTGTGCAGGTATCTGAACAAAACATTCAAGGTTGCTGGTACTTGCTTGGGAGTCTGGTGCAAGGTGCATGCTGGTTCTGTGGAACCAAGAGTATGAGAGGGCTTACATGCCATGATTTGTCAGTCTTTCCAGGATGAATATTGACTGAACTCATATGCATTTTAAATATTTTTTTCGTAATTTTTATTACTTACCTCTGCTTCTGCATTAGGGATGTTTATGTACCCTGAGAGATACCAACATGTCCACATTAGGTAATAAAATAAAGCACCCTGAATTTTCCTTCATTTAGACTTCCTTGTTCCAGCTGCTCTTTTGTAAAGGTAGAGGAAGTGAAATATAGTTTATCTTTGACACTGAGGTATAGTTTCCACTGCAATGGAGGGACCCAGAAGTGCCCAAATCAGCTGCTTTTGCATGCATGTTTTTTCCCCCAGATCCTCCACTTTAATGCAGATGGAGTCTGCAGTTGACATGGTGGCTCTCTCAAGCTGTGTAATGTGTCTACAGCCTAGACCTTACCTCTGTGGAACAATACTTCCTTTGTATTTCAATGGCAATTTGAACACTAGGTAGGTTTCATTTCCTTTTGTGCCCTCATGGTGCTGAGTGACCAGTTAGAAAAACCCCAGAAGGTGATGATCAGAGAGGCAATGCCAGTGATGGAAACCATGGCTCCAGGGCTCCTGTGCTGCTGAGCAGGATGCTCACAGGCCCTAATGTCCAGCCTAGGAGAGCAAACTAAGTGAGGTTTCAACTCAGCTCTGTAGTGCTGTGGTACTTAAGTGGCTAGTAGGAAACACCAAGGAAGAGACTGTGCCAGAAAGCCCGTTTCCAAAAGAGCTTTGACGCAGCATGAAAACTGGGATTTGGAACAGCAAACTGCCTGTTGGCGCAAAATATTAGGTTTCTTTGCTTAGAAATGCAAAATTTTGCCACTTTACATTTATTCTCAGTGCTCAAAATCCATCGTTTTAATTATCCTCTCTCTGGAGAAGCATGTTTCCATATATCTACATTACTCTCTATTTTTGAGCCACAAAGAAGGGAAATTTATTATTGTGAACTTTTTTCCCCCAAAGGTTTTTCGTCTGCAAAGTAAGAATAAAGGGGAGAAAAGGAATGAACCTTTTCCAAAAGCTCAACTTGAGACTTTATAGGAACAGACCTCCAGACTCTGCAGGAATTCCTGGTTTCAAGGAAGAAAAATTTCTCTTTTGGCTCTTATCAGAATTATTAATCACAGTCCTTGTGAGATGAAATAACTGACAAAAAAAAAAGAATTTAAATTCAAGTGACAGTTACCTACACTTTTGCTTTTCTTCTGTTTTCCTATTAATGTAAGAAAATAAGAACTATCATACCAGCTTGCACAAATTCTTCATCCCCAGTTCTTTATCCTATTGCTAACCAAAAGCACAAGCCATCAACAATGGGCAAAGGAGAGGAAGGTAAACCCTGCCAGTATAAATCACCTGGGATGGACATCCTCAGTTTAAAGCAGCTTTTCCAACAGCATCTTAAATGGTTATCAGTGTATCTCTCCTTCTTAAATTTGAGTCATGCCTGTTGAAACCAAATGCACATTTACTTTACTAACAACTTCACATGGAGATTAGTTTCAGGTTTTATTTACATGAAAGAGTAGTATTTTCTGTTTTAGCCGTATATCTGATCATTTCCCTACTATTTTTTTCACATGAGAGGTACTGAAAAATAGTTTGCAGTGTAATTTTTTCTAGTGATGAAAGTCCTCTCCTTTCTTAGCTTCAGTGACAGACAATTTGGTTTATTCTTGTAGCAAAAGCCCTCTTTACCTCTGATATCCTTACTGCTCTTTTTAGTAACTTTTTTCCTACTACAATATCCTTTTAGTCACTGGGGACCAGAATTACACCCAGCGCTCACGATAAGGATGTGTTGCATCAGTATAATAACATTTCCTGTTTTGTTCTCTGTTCTTTTGCTAATAACTCTTCACAATCTCTTCGCCCTCTTGGCAGCTGCTGAACAACAGGCTGTTTTCAGAGAAAACCCAAAATGACCCCAAGATGTCCTTTCCATGTAGCGAAAGAGGATCACTTTGTATGTGTTAGTAGGATTATTTCACTGAGAATGGGACTTTGTGTAGCTCAACGGCTAAAAGAAATAAAATAAAGCTAGAGGACACCTGATCTGATGGCATTTCCCATGAAAATTTATCCACTGTCCCAAAGCAATCATTCTGCTACAGGACTAACTGGCATTTCAGTTAGTTTCACAGGATCTAGGAAACTTCCAACAGCTCTTGAAAGCACCGAGGCCCTCAGAAGCTACTGGCAGCTTGCAAGCTCTGCTGCTGGCCACGGAAGTGGAACACAGAGATGCTTCCAATTGACATTTTTGGATAGAAACCAGACAAGAACTGACCTCTGTTTCTGGCTGAATCCACACTGAGGACTTGTATTTCTAGTGTAGGCATTGATTAACTGTGGGTTAACCTCCTCACAGGGGAGGCTGGAGCTTGGGCTCCCCTGCCTCGGAGAGCTGTCTCACAGAAGTCACGGACCCAAAATCTGAAGAATAAATGGCTTTAAAAAATGTTTGCCTAACGTTAAGTGACTGCATCATTCAGCATTGATTTCCTATACAACTATGGATTGCCTGTATTATAATGCGTACATCCTATGGGAAAAGCAGATGGGGTAGAGTTTCTACTGCATCTTTCCAGCAACTGCTGCTTCTTATTGGCACCTTGGAGGCCAAATTTTTGCATACAAAGACCATCTGTGAAGCAGCCCTGGTGAAGATCTGCCTGTGTTTGCAACAGTTACATATAGGTCCTTTTCCATGTAGAATCCTACAGAAATTAGGATTTTAACCCGGGGAACAATGGAAATGTGAGCAATTGATACACCATGTTATTCAGTGGGAGTAGGCATGGTGACTACGGATAAGAATAAATAGCTCATTTTATATTGATGGGAAAAAAAAAACTGGCTTCTGGAACAGGTCATCTCCCAAGAAGACTTGCAGCAAATCATCTGGAAAGCTGCAAGAAGGTTTTTGATAAAGTGGGGATTCTTGGTTAGTGAGGGAAGGCAAAATAGATGGTGTTGAGTTTCTATTTTTATGGTAGAGAAACAAATCTGAAATCTGGGGTAATAAGTGCTAAAAGGCACTCTGCATGCCATTTGGTATCTCCACAGTTTACAGATAGGCAACTGTCTATATTCTCAAAATTTTTTGCAGCTGGCCAAACTGGGAACATACAGTACAATAACCAGCCCATTTTCTCACATAATCTATCCTAATTTCCATATAACTAGCTGCTGAGAGCCAGGCCCAGAGAAGGTTTTCAAGTTCACAGTCCTCCCTGCTTTGACAGGTGGTCTAAGGTCTAAGAACTAAGGATTTCTGAGCTCTAACAGGGGAATCCTTGGGGTTTGGACACCTGGCTGCTTCAACTATAGAAAAACTAACAAGTATGTTGATTTTTTTATCATAGAAAAAATAACTTGGGTGATATTTCATTTTTATGAGAAGCCTTGTTTTTCTTTGCAAAATACTTTAAACTTTCAGGGAATGCAAACTCCAAGTTGTAGCCAAATCTGATAGCAAATACAATTAGACAAAGAAAAAATGTTCTTCTAAAAACCCAGTCCATAACACAGAGAAAAAACCAAGACATTTTCCTAAACAGTGGTATCATACAAAAATTAAATAATTTTTATAACTAAAGCTCTGCTTTTGCAGCCTGTCAGTATGTGATGACCTTCTTTTGTCAGTAAGGCATTAACTTCTGGTAATTCATATACATTAAGGAACAAACAAGACTATTTAGTAAGAAGTCATTATAAACAGTATCATTTGTCAACTAATTATCTTCAACGACTTTCCAGAAAATCCAAATTCATTTCAGTTGTGTAAATTAATAAGAATTGTGAATTACGCATCTGAGTTATGATTTCAAGAATACCATGTAAATGTCTTCCTAAGAAATTGTGCAGAAAAAACCTCTTTGTTCTCAGGGAAGAGGTCATATAGGAACAACAATGCTGTGCTGAATAATTGTTTTCACAGTAATGAAAAATAGAGTGGGTGCTGCATGGGAGGAAGTTAGCGTCCCATGCACTCTGTGGGGAGTGTTGGCTGTAAGGACTTCCTGAGTTAGTCCATGCTGCTGCACCAAGCCATGGCCTCTTAACTTAAAATTTGAAAGATTTTACCTATGCACATCTTGTCTGTGCCCTGAAGCTATCTGGACACAGGAGGGGGTCAGAGACGGAAATAGTGCATGCCTCAAACATTGTTACAAAGTTTTGCTCATTGCAGCAAAACTGTATAAAGAAGCCACTGAAGCCCTCGCCCCCCGAAGATGCCTGACTGGAACTTTGGACTGAGAATTAAACTGCTGTGATTAGATAAAGGGAAACCTACTCTTCAATCATCTCAGGTCTGGGGAGGAGCAAGCAAGGCTGAGGGAAACGAATGAAAGCCAAACCCAGCAGCTGTGCTAGGAATCATCTCTGGCTTGGTTTGGGGTGGGGGAGGCCACAGCCCACAGACCCATTTGCTGGGAGCAGGTTTGCACAGATTTCCCCCCCAGCCGAGGTGGGGGGAGCAGGTTTGGGTGTGTGGTAACCTCTGCTCAGGGGCAGGGAACCCATCCTCCCTTACACAGACTGGCTGTGGAGCCCCCAACCCTGGGAGGGCCACAACCACGGGACATCCACGTGAGAAGCAGCTGAGGGGGTGTCTGAATCCATCAAAGACCCCCTGAAGTGCTCCCCAGACCGATTCCTGGGGCCTTGCACCACCAGACTGCAGGTGATGCAAAGTGAGGCAACAGATCCCAGGTCTGCTGCAAGAGACAAGGGCAAACTTGTCCCCCCTCCAGGGGACGTGCCTGGATTTTCCTACCTAGCCTAAAGGTATGTTAATCCATTAGACTCTGTGTTTTTTCAGGGCACCCTCACCACCAAGAATGGATGGAGATGGAGAGGATCAATGGGACATCGTTGAGATCCATAGAGTGGTGATATTTTCTCTGTCTCTGTAACTCTCTTTCCTCCATCTCCTTCTGTGTCTTTCACTTTCTTTCTCTCTCTCTCTCTCTCTGTCTTTCTCTCTCATTTACTGTCAAATAAAACCCATACTATTGACTTAAGCATATGGTCTCATTTTCACCTTAATTCGGGCAGAGGCATGTCTCTCTCTAAAATATTAAGAACCTGATCTTAACAGAGGGCTGGTTTGTTTAGTGTTTCTTTAGTGAGTAAACTTTGGATAGGTTTCTTGCCCAAAGAAAGCAACCTGTTCAGACTAATCCTCACCTCTGTACTGTAAAGTATTCTGGCATCCAAGGACAGGATCACCTGTGGGAATGGAAGATCCTGAAGACTCAGTGAAGTATTTTAATTTCCATAAGAGCAGCAGATGTGCTTTGCTGATCCTCTCTCTGGTGGGCTTTGTGGTCTCCCCACGGGGATCCTGCTGGTGGCCTGATGGCATTCAAACATTCAGAACAGCTGCTGTTATTTGCATTCTGTCTGGCTGTATGCAGACTCTGTGGGATGGCAGTGCAGCTGCTTTCCTATTGGGGCAAGGTGTGGAGCAGAGAAATGGAGAAGTTCTTTAGGAAGGGAAACTGGTTTTAAGATACAAAGGCTTTCTTAATGATGTTATGGGTTTTTTTTTAATACTGTGCTTGGCCTGACAAGCATAACTATAATTAAGATCTTTTATAAACTGTGAACAAGGAACATACCAAGTAATGTTTCAATGTGCAACCCACAGGAAATACATGCCATCCACATAAAAAAGCGCAGATATAATTCTTGTTACTTTAGCCAGTTGCTTCCCTCAATATAGAATATGAAAGTTCAGAGGATGAAAAATGGAGGTGACTATCTGGTAATTCTAGTGGATTTGAAAACCTTATAGGAGATTTAATATTTCTGGCTTGGTGAGATGAAGGAGAGACATGAGAATGGTAAAAATACTGATGGCTTTGTAAAACTTAAATTCTTATTAATCCTTTTCTGTCCACTTGCATGTCCTCACTTACTGTTGTGAGGAGCCTGCCATGCCAGTTGACCTCGACTGGCCATCAGGGCCCCACCAAGCTGCTCTATTACCGCTCTCAACAGGACAGGGGGAGGAAATACTATAAAAAGTTCATGGGATGAGATCAGGACAGGTAGATGATTTACCATTTACTGTTAAAAGCAAATCAGACTCAATTTGGGGAAATTAATTTAATTTACTGTCAATTATTAACAGAGTAGGATAGTGAGAAATAAACCAAAACTAATCCCACAATCTCCCGACCCCTCCATCTTCCCAGACTCAATTGCACTCCCAACTCTTTCACCTCCTCCTTCTAAGTGGCACAGGGGGATGGGGAGCAGGGGCTGGGGTCAGTTCATAACATTTTGTTTCTGTAGCTTTTTCCTCCTCCCACTATTCCCCTGCTAGGAAGTGGGGTAGGGGTGGGTCCCTCTCTCAGGAGACAGTTTTCCACAGACTTCTCCAGTGTGGGCCTTCCCATGGGCTACAGTTTTTCACAAACAGCTCCCAGGTGTGGGTCCTTTCATGGGCTGCAGCCTTCAGGAGCAGACTGCTCCTGTGTGTGTCCACCTTCGAGAAAACCTGCTCCTGCCTGGGCTGCCCTATGGCCTCAGTTCCTGCCAGGAACCTGCTCCAGCTCGGACTCTCTATGGGCTACAGCATCCTTCAGGGCTCATCCACCTGCTCCAGTGTGGCATCCTCCATGGACTGCAGGAGAACAAACTGTGTCATGCTGATTTTCTCCATGGGCTGCCAGGGAATCTCTGCTCCAGTGCCTGGAGCACCTCCTGCCCCTCCTTGTTAACTGACCTTGGTCTTTGAAGGGTTGTCTCAGTCCTCTCTCTCAGTTGCTGTACAGCAGTTTTCACCCTTTATTGTACATGTTCCCACCGGGCACTTACCAATGTCGCTGACGGGCTCAGCTTTGGCCAGCGTGGGTCTCTTTTGAAGCTGGCTGGAAATGGCTCTGTTCAGCACGGGGGCAGCCCCCGGTGTCCTCGCACAGGAGGCACCCCTGTACCCGCCCAGGTTTTGCCACGTAAATACGCTCTGGTTAGGAATGCACCCAGCAACAGTGTCTTCTTGGGGTAACTATCTCGAACCTCTCAATTAAAGGAACCAACCGAGCTATTTGGGGACCAGCCCCTCTTATCACACTATGGGTGGTAACAGGACTGCATGATTAATGATGAAGACCAGGGACAACTTTTACTTGGGAGAAGTCTATCCCTATTAGAATATTATAAACCTTGAAAAATATTTCTAATTTACGTTTTACACAAAGAAAGAGATGCCTTTGCTAGCCACCAGGTAAAAACAATTAGCCCTAACACAGAGGCAGACACACCCAACAACGGCTTCCCATTCTGTCCCACCATTTGCTAATTCCAGTGCTGCCTGGGTTGGCCTCAATAAATGTAGATAGTGAAACCTTTTCTGGCAGGGTTACTCGTGTCTGGATGTCTCCTGCTGTGCTCTCTGATAGTCTGCAAGTAGGGTGCAAAAATTGTACCCAGCAAATATTTTGTGGCTAATAGAGTTGTTAGGTATTAGGCAAGCAGGGCTAACGTGCTGCTAGATGAAGTAGTGCTTCTTGGAGCAAAGTGAACCCTGATGTTTTTGAATTGCTATCCCTATCTCTGCTTTTTATCTCAGGATTTTATCTTTTTCAATGTCATCATTTTTCCTCTTGCATGCTTGACCTCCTAACTCTTAAGGTCAATAGCTTCATTTAATCTGGGTTTTCACTTTTTGTATCTTGTGTGGCTTTAACTTGCATACTTTTCACATCCTAGGAGTAATTTTGCCAACACAATTGAGTTAAATTCATATACTCACGCTGCACCAAAGCCAGTCCTTGGATGACTGACAGCTGAAGCTCTTGATCATTGACTCCTAGTGCTGGTAAGGAACTGTGGGGCTGGTGACAGCATCTTGATACCAATACTAAATTTTTCTTTAACACTGAGTGGCAGCTCCACTAGGTTCCCAGCTTCCAGTGCTTCATTACCTTTCCTGTTAAAAGATTTGTCCTGCTGTCTTGCTTGACTATCCCCTGCTTCAGTTCAAACCCCCTACGTCTTGATCTCTTTGCTTCAAGAACAGATGATTCCCTTATTTGCTGTATGCTGTGCATGCAGGCTGCCAAGGGAGTAACTAACTCTTCAAAGAAATCTCTTGAAGTGTTTCTGTAAGCACATTTCCCCATATATGTATCAGTAGGATTTTGTTTAAGAAGATGGGCCCAAAGTTGCAAGGCACTTAGCATTGATTATAGTTTCTAATGGAAGCTGCAGAATGGCTTTTTTGCAGTGGACAACTACCCTCTTTAGCCAGGAGCTCAGTTTCCCACCTGCACCATGATCTGGGAGCATGGGGAACAGACGACACGATGAAGGTCTCTTCTGAGGTATGGAGCAACACTACAGGCACTCTGATGTAAGTTTTAGTGAACTTTAGGACAAAATAACCTATTATGTGTCCAGGCAGTGGAAGTTAGCTGTACCTGAATATATTTAACCTTTCCCTAGATTAAACTGCCTTGTAGTGGTTAGAGGATGTTGAACCTACCACTGAATGCAGATGGTTACTCCAGAATGTTTGCCTAAGTCTCTCACAACAAGAAATGAGGAAGACCTTCATTCTGATGAAACCCCACAAACTTGAGGAGGGAGTAGTTTGTGAGCTTTTCACGGTAGGGGTCTTAACTGACCCTGACTGGTTAACCA
This sequence comes from Atrichornis clamosus, assembly GCA_013400975.1. NCBI lineage: Eukaryota > Metazoa > Chordata > Aves > Passeriformes > Menuridae > Atrichornis > Atrichornis clamosus. The sequence goes on from WBMZ01006465.1 coordinate 35,278, forward strand.
AAACCTTGTGAGATGTCATTGCTGTGGGTGGTTTTGGGTTTTTTTTAGCTCTTTTGAATTTTCTGTTTCATATGGAAAGTGCAAACGCCAGACTACTTCAAAGGAAGTGCTGTATCAAGAACTGGGGAGAGCACGGCTGTGACATTGCTAAGATTTTTGCAGACTGGCATATAATTACTACATCTTTGTGTATGGATGCAGAGTTGTTGCATGCTGACTGTAGAGTCTCAGGAATGCTGGAAGGGACAAATGGTATTCATAACTCTGCTAGGGGAAAAAATAAAGCTTGAATGACCATAGGATTAAATCTTATTTCCCTCAGAGGTGTAATTTAGCTGTTGGTGCAGATAACTGGTTTCTCAGCACCTTTTTTTGATCAGCTTAGCTTCAGTGATGCAATTTCCTGCAGTAAAAACAGTTCTGATTATCCAGAAAATTTTTGAGCTGTTCTTAGGGAGCTGCTGCCTGACTCGGCCAGACAAAGCTGTCACTTATTTTCAAGCAAATTCTGTTTCCAAGCACCCTCTGCTATCCGAATGTCCCCTCTTTGTCCTCCCCGGCCAGCAGATTTATTGCACTATAATTGTGCTATAATGGAATAATTTGCAATTAAAGGAAAACCTATGCTAATGGTAAAAGATATCTGATTAATTGGAACTATGAGATGCCATCTCTGATAGGTACAAGGTAAATTACTACAGTAATTTGCATGTTCTTCTCTCTTCAGTGGGAGGTGCCTCAGAATGAAGCTGTGTATCTTGCTGCTACAGATATGAACAGCCCAAGCCAGATAAAAAGAGTTCACAGTAATATCTGGTAAAGCCAAGGAGAGAAATCATTGCAAAAGACCCATCCTGAGAGAACAAGCCATTTTCTCTGGTTTCTGAATTTTCCAGATGGTAGGTCAAATTTTTATATTGTCATTTAACCAAAAATAATTGAAGTATTCTATAAGAAAGTTTATCTCAGTTCACTTATGTGCTTCATTATGTCAAGAAATAGTATTAAAGTAGTGGGTATGCTTCTGTGATAGTTCATACACTATTTGTCTAACATATTTACCTTATAGTGAGGTGTATTTAGAAATGGACTTTGCCACCAGTTTTCTGTCATATAGTTTTACTAATTAGTCAAAGACAGAGAAAATATTTACTGTGCAATTGATTTTCCAGGGTTTAGCATATTTATGTCTTTTCTTGCTTCAAAATATTTTTAAGAATAATATGTATGTCAATTCTAACATTTCCATGCTTTAAAATTGAAATTCCTAAATTTTACACTTACATCTGTAACCAGTTTAGTTGTTAGCTTTTGTGAATGCTAGTTCTGAAATAAGTTTGGTTTTACTGTTCCAGTTTTAATAGGATGCTTTCAGTCAGAATGGATTTTCTGGAGTGATAGTAGAATGAAAATAACTTTCAAGAGGTGTATGGGTTCTATATATTAGTAAAAAATATCTCACACAACTGCTGTTGCATGGTATGTTGGCATTATAAGTCTGTTACGTTTTTTAAGTAGAAATTGCAATAACATTTCCAAGTTTTGTTAGTATGCAAGGTATGGTGTTTTTTATAATGTTTGTCACTTATATAAACAGTGCTATAAACATTTTGTTGCCAAATACACTTTTGGAAAGAAAATCAGAAATATGTTACTAACACGGTTGCTTTTGAAAAAGCAACGAGTTAAGCCCTATAGACTGCTGCTTCTGCAGCATACACAGTGGGCTCCCACTTCTCTCATCATCCTTTGGTGTTGGATCACTAGGAGCTAGGTTTTGACATACTCAGGCAGTTATCCCAAATTTTGGATCAAGTGCTTTTTCAGCATCACACTGAAGTTTTCGTTCACAGAGCTTAGACTTACACTCATACCACGCAGTCATTCTAAGCCATAGGAGGAAAGAGATTTATGGAAAATGTGTCCTGATCTATTTTCCCCCCAGATATTAGCAATCTAAATTTATGGTATACTGAGGATCTGAAAATCTATTATGCAGGTTTTACTTTAGACAAATGTAATTAAACATAACCTCTGAATAAATCTACAAAAGCAGAAAGAAAATGCATAATTATTTCCAGAAATTATGGCCTTTATTTCTCAGTGCTTCAAACTACAGGACTGTTTTCCTTTCAACTGTGGGACATGAGGTGTCTTATTGCCTTTGTCTTGTGCGTCAGAATACTATTTGAATTTCACCTAAGGATCATGAACATATGGATGCTTTAATTTTGCTTTGTGCAGAGTGATGCAACAAGCTGTAAGGCACTGTAGAACCCATTCTTCTCTTGCTAATTTCTGTCTAGAACTGCAACCTCTGCTTCAGTTCATATTGAAGTAGTTTGGTGCTTGCTGCCGACTTTGGAAAATGCAAACAGAATCACATTTTTCTTTTTATTACCTGAGTTCTTTGTATTTTCAGGGAATATTCCTCTTTAATTAGAGCCCCATATACTGCTTGTATTCACACACAGAAGCCCCAAACTGTACTTAAGCTGCTGTCAATACATGACAACTTAAAAATGAAGCTAAAATCAATAAAGCAGTAGTCAAATTTGGTGGGGAACCTCTCAGCTCAAATTTTTTGCACTCTTTTGGTGCAGGCTGGTAGCCCAGTCTCTCAAAGAGATATTTTTTCACCAAACAGAAGGGTAACTACAACAACTGGCAAATACAGAGATAGGAAATGATACATTTCTTACTCCTGAATCATTCTGGCACTTGTTAGAAAGGTTGGTGAGAGCAAGTAAGAGCTGTCTCCCTTCCTTGACAAAGCTGTATCTAAAAAATGGTGAAAGCACATCTCCTTGCAACTTTCTGTTAATCACCAGCATTCCATTGCTAGCGATAGAACAGCACTGGCAATAAGGGACTTGCCAGTATCTCCAAAAGTGGTATTATTTGTGGCCAAATTCATGATAGACATATACAAATAAAATATCAAATGAGAAAGAACCTAATTTCAGATGGTCTCCAAACTTAGTCTATGAAACTGATTTTCCTTTAAAAATCATTCAGTTTACTTTTTGTTATCTTGCTGAGGTATCACTCACTTAAAATAGCTCTGAAAAATAGTAGGGCAGTTAATAAAACTGCTGCTGTATCTTGTTGGGGGCAAATAAGTTCCTGGAACAGAACCAAACACTTGATGGGAAAACGCTCCCAGCAGAGAAGGAATATTCTGAATATTTTTACTCCTTTCTAATGTTAGAAATAATTTCTATGAATAAGCCATATTCTCTAAAGGATGAACAAAGACAAATGCTTTGCTGATGCTGTGACTTTTGTTGTGTGCTGTTTTACGATGTATTTTCTCTCCTCAGGGTCTGTCCTGTCCCAGTTCACTCATGAACCCTGTTCTGGGTCAGCTCATTCATTCCTTCCAGGGCACAACTCTTGATGTTTGTTGTGTTGAAAATTACCATCTAAAAATTTGTTAACCTGGCCTAAGATTTCCTCAAAATTAAAGAAGTCAATAGACTTGGGCTTGTATGTGCTGCTTTTCTCCAGCAGTAATGAAAGCAAGTAGCTCCTCACACACAGTTTCTTGGAGCTCCTGGCTGGTCACTCACTTCCTGTAAAGACATGCCATCAGCTCTGCTGACATTAATGCTGAGATGCTGCATTTTTTGGTCTAAACCTCATATTTCTTGTGATTTGTGAATATCCGTGCACAATACTTACAATGAAATTCTCACACTTTTCTCTTCCAACACTGAGTTTTGTTATTATTTTTTCAGAGTTTAAGAATAACCTTGTGGATGTTATGAAACTTTCTAAAAGTTTTCATATCAATACATTTTTGATATCAATACAATTTTCCATATCAGTACAAAGCTGATGATATTTCTGAAAACTCTAAACTGAGTTTGCTCTGATTTTCAGACTTGGCAAAAATGTAGGTCTTGATAAATCCTGTCAATGTTTATTTAGTCTGGAAGCTTTTGGCATGGAAATAAAATTTCCTTGCAGTAAGTGTGACGACAGTACTTACATTTCTTGCCTATTTCTCACTACTCCTCTTGTCCTCACTATCTGCAAGATAAAGTATAATTCATTTCTAACTTGATTTCTCTGGAAAACTTGTCTACTGTCTGTAGTACCATGTGACTTCTTACTCATACACGATAGAACGCACCGCTCTGTGATCTTCGGGGAAGAACTGCATTCAAGGCTTATTAATGGTAAGTAGAAGGCTTACAGCTACGTAGTATAGACGGATTGCATGCCTGCTGTCTACTGAGATATTCCTGGATTAGGGCAATTTAATGTCCATGTTCAAATGGTCAGTTTTTTTAATAAGGGGGTTTGCTGGAGAGCTCTTGAGCCACACTGTGAGGTGTGAATTACAGCAGGTACCTATCAGTTAGACACAAATGAAAACACCAGTGAGACACAGGATCTGCCCTACTGCTGCTAAATGCTCCTTTACCTGCCTTGCCAGTCCATTTCTGCAATTCCCCTTCAGGTTAGCATTGCTGATGGCACTCACCTGGTTTTGTTCTCACTGCTAAACACTTAGAGAAGCTGTCACTGAAGATAACTCCCCTTTCACAGAAAGCCTTAAAGGTGTTGCGCACCTAAGCAATTCATTGGCTGTAACCTTAATTCAAACTCACTGTATTTATTTTCAAACCCAGGTCCTGTTCTAAGTTGAAGTATAATTTTTCTGCACTTGACTATGAAGAGAGTGCCAATGTACATTTAGCTTCCTTGAAAAAAAACAACCAAAAGCAACCAAGCTAAAAGAGGCTTCTGCCTGAGTGCCACCATGGCAGAGTAATTTCCCTACTCCCACTAAACTAAGTCATAACTGTAGTTTCAGTGATGATAGAACAGATGGCATCACCTCAGAGCTGCAAAACCACTGCTATAGACACATACCCTGTGCGGAGCAGCTCACATAATGCAGTTTATCACTGCATGACACCATTTTCTGTTAGTAGATGTACATCAGTACAGCATTACTGATAAGTCAGAGAATATTCTAAGATACCAATGTTTTTCTTCTTAGTTTAGAAATATGATGGGGCATATAGATTTGATCCTGCTATCTACCTTCCTATCGGTTTCCATGACATCTGAAACATGTAAGTCACGTTTTAAAAATACTTTCTGATAAGGTTTGTTCTGTAGAAATGTGTAGGCTGTTTCTATTGGTAGTTTTATCTTTAAGCCCAAAATTAGTGAGTTCACCTCAAACCAGAAGTCACAAGTTAAAAGCTAGCTTTTTGTGTGTTTTCTCATTAAAATGCACCAAGTACTGTCCATTTCTATGACATCAAGTCTAGGTTCTACTTCTGCCACTTGGCACATTTGCAAGCAGAAAGAAAATGGTGTTTTTGAAAGAATTTGAGAGTAGCTGGTGCTGCAGGTTCCAGCTGGGCAAAATCTTCAAAAACATGCTTAAATTGCACTGAACAGGGCATATGCATATGCACCCTGCTGAATCAGGGATGTAAATGAGTGCTGTGCTCAGTGAAAATGCTCTTTAATGTCCTGAATTTGAGTGTGGTAATTGAAAAATGCAATGTCACAATAATGTTTTCCTGTCCATGGGGGATGTTCAGAATAGTAAACTCTCTGAGGGGTCAACTCTGCTGACTGAATTATATAATGCTGACCACTGACACACTGTTGCACAGCACTCGTGTACTTCTATTCTCTAGCTGAGATGCTTATTTGTCTGAAAAATACTGTAAGATATTTCTCCATATTGTCAATTTTACAATATGAATGCTAAGATTCAAACAAATTAGATTTATTAAGATGCCAAATTCTGCTGAAGAATTTGCTAAGATAATTTTCACTGATGTCATTGAGTTTAGATGACGCCTTTCTTTTTCTATGTCTTCCCTCTCCACACAACTTTTCCCCAAAGAAAGCTGTATTTTCAGTGTGTTCCATCTTTGGTGGGGTAGTGCTGCCTTTTCTGACGCTCCTGATATGTGCCACTGTCTTTGCAAGGCTCATGGGTGGGAATGCTGTTAAAATGATGAGGCTGGGGGGTTACTCATAGCTGATGTGGCTAATTTAGGTGTCCAAATTAGTAAGATGACACTTAATGGCAGTGGAGATGTGCTCTGGTTCTTTCTAAAGAAGTGGTCCAAGTTTTCATGTGGAGAGAGGCACCTCCTGATTTGTGCACCTACATGTCTAAAGCCAGGTGGTGGCAACAGTCCTGCAAAGTGCCATTTTTCATAGATACTCTCTATTTTGGTTAGCTATTTGGTTATCTACTCTCATTTTCATGCTCCCTTATCTACTGCGGTTCCTCTGCCAATCTCCATCTTTTTCCTGTCACCATCCTTGCTCATTCTCTCTTCTTTCTCTTCTCTCTCTCTTCCCTCTCTCTCTCTCTTCCCTCTCTCTCTCTCTTCCCTCTCTTCTTAATGCAATTTAACTTTCAGATTAGTGTTTCTGTTTACAGTAGCCAGTTCACTATTCAGGTGCCTGAGCACTTAAATATTTGTCAAAATTTCTTGATTCAAGTTTCTGTGGAGAAGTTTAAATACTCAAAAGTAGAAGTATACTCAGTTAAAAACAAAAAAAGTACTGTGTTATGCTGAACTTTTCTTATGTGTGAGCATGTGGGGTTTATTTTCCTAAGCTGCTTATTTGTCTCTTAATTATTTCTGGCATATNTCCCTCTCTTCTTAATGCAATTTAACTTTCAGATTAGTGTTTCTGTTTACAGTAGCCAGTTCACTATTCAGGTGCCTGAGCACTTAAATATTTGTCAAAATTTCTTGATTCAAGTTTCTGTGGAGAAGTTTAAATACTCAAAAGTAGAAGTATACTCAGTTAAAAACAAAAAAAGTACTGTGTTATGCTGAACTTTTCTTATGTGTGAGCATGTGGGGTTTATTTTCCTAAGCTGCTTATTTGTCTCTTAATTATTTCTGGCATATTTTCACCTTCTCATCAGATTCTTCCTTTAAGGCTGTTGCATTTCTTTCATTTCCTCCTCCTCCACCCCATTTTCATGAACTTCAGAGAGAAGCTCTTCTTTTGTGTTTTTGTTTTATTCCTTTTTTTTTCCTAAGGATCTAATCTACAGACTTCCTCCTTCTATGATTTTTTCTTCCATGAAAAAAAAAATCAATTTCCTTTTTCTGTATTAAAAAGGCAGAACAAAAGCACTTATCTATTGTATAAATAAAAATTCATTATACTGAAGTAAGAAAAGATAACTTCATGGTACAGTATTAAAGCAAGTATTTTTCTTTGTGTTTTAATTCCTAGTTTCAATAAAAACAGTTTTTCAGGCAAATATTTACATAAGAAGTTCATTTTAAGAAATCACTATTTTTTCAATCAAATCCTCTTACTTTTTAAGTGTGTGTCTGCTTAGAATCTGGGGATTTGTTTGGTTTTTTTGTTCGTTTGTCCTGGTCTCCCACATTACTTACTGTTTTTGGAAACAAATGACTCCATAACTCAAGGTAAACAAAAATTTTATTGAAAAAAATCTAATGAGAATAAGCTTGCTAATGTGTCATCTCTGAAAGCCCAAGGAATGTAGAGGGACATGACTGGCCTACTGATCCAGGAATGCCAAGTTCTCCTCTGTCTCAGGGGGACAAAATTTTAATTCATCTGAGATTTTAATTTTTGTTCATTTGCAGTTGATCCTATGGAAGGTGAGGCTTTAGTTATAAAATGTCCCAAATGGAGTTCATCTGTGAAAATCACCTGGTATCGCATGGATACTAACAAAATAATTCCTGCAGAAGAGGAGGGATCACGAGTATTTTCCATAGAACGATTTCTTTGGTTTCTGCCAACTTCAAGAGAGGATTCTGGAAACTACACTTGTGTAACACATTTGTAAGTGCCACATTGAAAAGTGAAAGGTGTAAGGCTGGCAAGAATACATATTTTAATAATGTATTCTAGTTATTATTCCTGGAAATGATGCTGTTTTTTCACAAGTTTTCACCCTGCAACTGCTCTTTTTATGACAGATCATCAAAATCAATGTGACTGAAATACAATAATCCACATGTTTATAGAACAAGACTCACATTTGTAAGAAATATTAATGTATTCTATATAAAAATGCTATAATTGACATAACTTTATTCTATTTTTAAAGTTCAAGTAATCGCACAAAGTCATACAATGTGAGTGTGCAAGTGTATTCATACAAGCCAGGAGCATGTTTCCCAAGGCAGATCCGTTACCCAAATGACACCGGAAGAGGAAAAATTGTTTGTCCTACCATTGATAACTATAAGAATGCTGCTGTTGTCCAGTGGTATAAGGTAAATAAAACCCTTATAATGCCAGTGTAGATCAGAATACTGTGAAAATCTATTTGCAACCAAATAATTTTTTTCTTTTCCAGGACTGCAAACCTCTTCAGGGAGAGAGATACTTCAAGGAAGAAAAATATATTTATATTGAGAACCCAAGAAGGGAGGATGATGGTTATTATACTTGTCAATTTATTTATACCCATAAAGGAAATGTGTTTAATGTATCAGCAACAAGAATTTTCATAAGCAAGGGTAAGACAGTAATTTTGTAGCTTTCTAAGATAAAAAGACTAATGTCAACTTAGCGCAAAGGAAACTCCTTTTGTACATTAAAGAAAAAAGGCATTTCAGTTGGTTTATCTTCTTAATTAAGCTTTAGATCAGCTTTTTTAGGTGAATTTTGTGGATGGGGATCCAAATGGAACAAAATAGGTTAAAGTCAGACCTGATCACATTCAGTTTTTGTTAAAAAGTTTCTGATGGCTCTGGTTACATTCTGTGGTTGGTAGAGCTGCCTGGTAGCACTTATTTCTGAAATGAAGGATATCCTTAGTGGGATGCCACAATGCTCTGCTTTCTGTTTGTTTGAGTAGAATTTGTAGCTATTGAAGATCATCTGGTGGTCATTAGATCAGTCGTGTGTTGATGGCCCACAACTTAATGCCTCTTGGCCTATCTAGATTAGCTAATGTTTATTTGAGAGTAGGACTGAAAAAACTTTTAAATGTATCTTGAACGAGAAAAAATGAACAAGATACATGTAGAGAGAGACAGAAAATGAGTGGAGCTCAGTGATTACTCGGTCTGCAGTTTTCAACATGGCCAACACGACTGAGGTGTGTGGCCTTTGGGGTGTGTCAAGGATGCAGGCTCCTCACAGAGGCTTTGTTTTTGGATGGTGGTTGGGAAAGAGCACACAGCAATCAGCAGTTTCAAATTGCATCAACTTGCAAAACACTTCTTCAGATCTGCACTCAGATCAGCAGAAAAGTAGTCAGAAAGACCTTTTCTTGGGGGGATGGTGGAGGACTTTCTTTTGAAATCCTTGCGGAAAGAAGAGATTGTAACATAATATGTGAAATCTGGACTGGCTCTGGCATGTCTGTTCCAAGTTTTGCTAAATTCAGAGTACTTAATGACAACTTCTTTGAGTTTTACCTTAAAATTAGTATGCTGAGGAGTGGAGCTGTTATGTTTTGTTGATGATATTGAATTATGACATACATTCCTGGAGCAGATCCACACTGATCCAGAGGACCTTCTGCCTCTGAATGCTCACATCTAAGAACTTAGCACAGTCAGCTAGCTGGGAAGTTACTGGCTCTCTCCTGACTTCTGTTTTATCATATCCAGCTAATGAAAATTAAAAACAGGATGGGTAAAGAGAACTGCTTTTTTTCAGTCTGGGAAGCAGGGGCTTAAATGAGTGCTGCAGATTTTTTTGGGAAATATGGTTATAGGTTTCACAGAGGTGCCTTGAGATGGAGAAGCTTAATGAGGAAAAGGATAGCAAGCAATGTGTTTGGAGTTCAGATACTGCATAAAAGTATGTATTAGCTATTTCATATAATGTAATTTTATGCAATATAATATATTATGAGTAATTTCTCAAATGTCAGAAGGAATCTCTATATCTCTTAAAAAACCCCAAAACAGCTGAGAAAACACAAAAGCCTAGAACTGCATTTGCCTTTTTTTCCACTGAGCAGCTAAAACAGTACTTCAGAAATTAAATTTTTTCTTTACTCTTTATGTACAAAGGTAAAAAATTAAATAAATGGGGAGAAAATACTGAAACTGTCAAAATGTACATACTCCCAAGAAAGATTTGGTCTTAGGAATAAAACCAGATTATCCCAACAGGTATGTGAAACAATGTTAGTTTGCAATTCTGTTTTGTGATCATAAAATATTAACTGTACAGATTACAAACCTTATTTTACAAAACACATTTTCATAACTTGCTAATATGTGCTCTCTTTTCCTCTTTAATTTGTGAAGCAAACCACTCACCTCTACCACCTCAAATCATGTTTCCAAAGAATAAAGAAGTAATAGAAACAGAGCTTGGTGAGTACAAATTTTAAATTGTTTTTAAATTAACATTTTGTGACGGTCTAGCAAACATGGAGATCTTCAAGAAGATGTAACGATGAGATTTTTTGTCATAGTTTTGCACCGTAACATTAACCAGATTTAGTTCACTCCAGGCACAGTGGTGTGAAGCTAGATATTACTGATGGGTTATTTAGGTATTAAGTGCAATTAAAGTGGATTTAAATAACCTGTTCTACTCTCACTGGGATAAACTGGGATTACTCACCGAGTGAATCATTACATATCAGCTGAAGGGCGACAGCTTCCATCCCCTTAAAAGAGGGCTTTAGCTAAATCACTTGAAACTGCTCGATGGTACCCCTAAGAGGGAAGAAGGATGGACAATTCTTGCAACTAGAGTCACTCCTTGTTGCTTTCAGTGCCCATGTGGAGACAGTGGCTGTGTCTTTGTAGAGGAATGAAGGAGAGCAAGGAACAGGTTGCTGGCCCTGAGGCTGAGGAGCACTGCCTGTCTCATGTCCGTGTTGGCTAGCATTGATCAGAGCAGTCTGCTTGGAGGATACTGCGAGGGCTGAAAGACAAGACCAAGCAGTGAACTTAGAAATAGCCAACTGGAGAGCTCACAATGTAGAGCTTGTTCCTTGGCCCCCTTTCATTTAGGGCTGTAGATGCTTTCAGGGGATTCAGATTCATCCTGGGTAACTTGCACCATCAGAACAAGGTCTTTCTGATAGGAGTAAGAGTTGTCTAGGGTTTTTGTATAGTCAGTGCAGAAAGATGGAGCTCTCCAGCAAGAGGTTGAACCCATATGAAACCTAAATAGGTAATCCTGTCTCCCAGGGCAAGTGGGGTGACGCTGGGCCGGTGGGAGAAGACATGGCGATTACCACTCCACTGTTTCTGTCCTACAGAAAGACTGCTCTAGTAGCAGGTGCTGCAGGGATCCACAGCCCTCTCTGTGCCACATGCTGGGGCTCAGAGACTTGCCATGTTGATTCGCATTCCCATTCTTTTTTTTGCCTTTCCCCCATTTATTCTGTCAGTCAGAAATTAGATGGTCTGTGCTCCAGGACAAGCTTTCTCTAGAAGGATGGTCAGTGTCTAGTGCTCTGTGGGCTCCGCCCACCCCTCTAGGACAATAGATAATCTGGTACTGCTTACATGGAGCAAATTCACTTTATATTTAAAACCCACTTGCTGTACTGGTTCTACTGTCTCCTGTTTACAAAACTGAAGGAATTTCTCCATGCTCCCTAATACCAATTCATGATGTTAACAGTAGGATTTGATAATCTTATCTAAGACCTGCTTAGATGCAGATTTACATGGAAACAACTTAACATATATACTTTCTTTCAGTGTGATGGTGACTCTTACTTTGGAATAAATATTTCCTAATGACAAATATTTAATAAGTAGTTTCCTGATTTTTGAACTGTTTTGCTTGGACTGATTTACTTTACTTTTGTCCAGCTTGAATGAAATCCAAGATAAGACTGCACACAAATCTTACTCAAAATAATATGTACTGAAATTTAATTAAGTTATTCCTGTGTACATTTGTGTATCATCCAGCATATACTTTCTGTGTTCCTCAATAGCTAATTACATGTGTTAAGCATCACAAGGAAAGTGTGCATTGCCTTCATCATAATAAATAGAAATAATTCCTTTTGTAATCCTTGGTGTGTTATTAGATCGCTTGTTAAAAAATTCATTTTACTGTTTCTTTTTGAGTCTCTTCTATGTAACCTTTTTGTTGGGAGTAGTTCAGAAAAAGATGTCAAAATTGTTAAGACAAAGCTCACAAGTCATATGAAGGTTTGTAGAAAAAGGTGTTACGAGGTTTAAAGTTATGTTTTTCATCAAGGAATGTTTACATCTCTTTGCATCTTGATTAGGTGCTGCTTTGTCTCTGAAATGTCAGGCCCGTCTGGGAATTAAGAAACAGCCACTGGCTGCTGTCAGATGGGATGTGGATAACATCCCAGTAAAACGCCTTGTTTTTTCAAGATTTCATGAAGAAACTCATTTGTAAGTGCACATAACACAATATTATCTCTTCTATGCAAACTGTGCCTAGTCATTAAAACCAATGGTACCAGATCTTTCTCTTAGTTTTGAAGGACGTGAGCAAGAATACTATGAGGAGACCACTTTGAATATAACTGAAGTAAAAAAGAAGGACCTACAGTCAAATTTCACGTGTATAGCACTGAACACAATGTACAACACAAGAGTCACGGTGACATTACAACTCAAAGAGCAGTCTGAGGGTAGGATTTTTTCATTTTGATTCTTTACACTGTGTTTGATATCTGTTGGTGAGTTTATTTTATGATTTGTTTCAGACAGTAAGAAAGTTTCTGTAAGTAGGAGGCAAAACCAACCTGCTTCTTCCTACATATTCAAGCCAGTGGCAAAATTCTTGTTACTGAAAATCCTTGAGCATAAATTCTGTTGAGGGTGCATTATTCAGACATTATCGACAAGAGATAAAATATTCAGAGCACTACTGTTTAAGAATATCCTGTTTCTAGGATATTTCTGCACCTTGATAAATGAAACTATTGTTTCCAGTGCAAAACCATGGCAGAAAATAGGTAAACTTTAAAAATAAGAGTTTCAGCTTCTGGTTTGCCAGATTGTTTGCCTTCCTTACCAGACTGCATACACTGTAGTGCCTTTTTTTTTGACTGAATGTTAAGTGGTGTGACTAAATTCTTCAAAACCTCTCTTTATCTTCTCTGAGTGCTACTGTGTTCACTCAGTGCCACACAGAGGTGTGAGTAGCACTTCAAAGCCTTTCCCCTGCTTTTGTTTCTAAATCCCTGATACTAGTAGTACCTGAAAGAGAAGGAAAATCCAGGGCAACAAATGATGGAGACTGGAATGATTGTTAGCTCCTACAGGAATTTTTTTTTCAGTAGGGATAGCCAGAGCCCTAAGCACTGTTGCTAACACTCCTGAGTCAAATTCCTCTGGCAGAAAATGCTGCTGTGTCTGTGAAGGCACAAGAAGAATCTACTGTTAATGGTTTCCTTTTGCATCCCTTCAGATATACTGAACCACCAAGAATCATGGAATCATAGAATGATTTGGGTTGGAAGGGACCTTAAAGATCCTTTGGTTACAACCCCCCTGATATGGACAGGGAACCTTCCACTAGACCAGGTTGCTCAGATCTCCATCCAACCTGGCCTTGAACACTGCTAGGGACAAGGCATCCACAACTTCTCTGGGCAACTTGTTCCAGTGCCTCACCACCCTCTGAGTAAAGAATTTCTTCCTAATATCTAATCTAAACATGCTCTCTTTTCTTGAGGACTTTGAGAGGAAACATCAAGGCCTTTAACAGGGATTAGTTTTCTATAAGATGATGGTGGGAAGAGTAAAATCAAGTGTAGTCTGATCACGGAGTGTGCACAGACCCACGTCCTGCAGTATTCTTGGCTGCTCATGACTTTCTGCAGGAACATGGCTTCAAAGCCTAAACATATTGCCTTGCCATAGCCTAGACTAGAAGGGATGTAGGTGAATTATAACAGCAGGATAGCACCAACTCCTCCCAGAGGAAGGTGGCAGGAGATGTTTTGGTTGGATAAGTGAGTTTGAGCGTAGGATCACTCAGGAAGCTGGAAGTACACCACCTCTGCACTGAAGTACCCGAGTGTGGGAGTGTACTTGCACTGAGAGGGAAGGAGAGGGAGTTTCTGCTCACTCCAGGTCAACAGTACAAGTCCTATATGGGTTCCATATTACAGACTAGAGGAAGAAAAACATATATTCTGTATTCATCCTGTGAATCATTGAATCTGAATTCTGTTGTAGAAAAATCTTATTTTTTTATCCATAGGTCTTCAGTAAATGTTCATGAAAGTTCTTGACTGTGACCCTCCTTTTGCTGCTGCCCTTTTTGTATGGATATCTGTTCCCTTCTCCTTGTTGGTGCTGTTGACAATGTGTCTGCTTCTGCTCCCCAGCACTATTGGTGTCAGCAATGCTATGTCCAGAAGTGGCTGTGCTCTGCTTTGGTTTCTTCACTCAACTTCACTCCTCACACAACTGAGCAGTATTTATGCTAAAGCAATGATAGCTTGTCTCTGAGAATAATAAAAATGCTATAGGATTTGCTTGTGTCTCTCATCTTGTAAATGTGTAATAAAGATGTGCATTCTCATTTTGTTGTGCTTTGTGTGTTTGTTTTTAATAGGGAAAAAATTATGTGTTTTTGTCCAAATATGTGACTGCTCCATAGTGTTTCCCACAGCACAACTTTTGTCTGCTAGCTACTATCCTGTTAATGTTCTTTCAACACAAATTCCTGTTCTATATTCTGATTTTTTTTTTTTAGGGCATTCATTATGGATTATGTTATCATTATTTGTAGTACAGATTTATGGTAGGGATTAAGAGATGAGTGGTTGTTGTGCCACTTACTATTCCAATTAGTCTTTTGGTGGGCATTTAATGAATCAGATAAACAGTGTTTGGCAGCACAGGTGACAGATCAGGGAGGAATGAGAGATGCTGCAAGCAATTTCATTAGAGCTCCTCTGTGTTAGTGTTTGTTCAGTCCTACACAAACCTGCTGAATGAATGATTCAGCTCACCACATGGAAATTTTTCTTTGGGAACCAGGAATTAAATTTTTTTTCTGGGTCATAATCAAATACTTTAAGTACTAGTTCACTGTTAAAAATATCATTATAATTAGTCTTACCAATTAGCTTTGGCAACAATTGTAATCCACATAAGAATAAAAAATTGCCAGAAAGGAGTGATGAGAAAAGGAGGACCTTCTTTCACGGTCAAAAGTGGTAAGAGCTGTTTGGTTTTGTCTCCATGGAAAACAAAAATACTCCCTTAATACTGCTGGAAACAGATGTCCTTGGGAAATTTTGTCATTGGCATATTTTCTAGTTTAGGATATACGGTGTGCACACATGTATGTATTCACATATGTGTGTGATGAAAAGTACTCTACTGTGAAAAATGTGTCTGTCTCAAGTGTGTCTGAAATGTCTTTTCACTTATTTTTACACAAAGGAGATAAATACTACTAAGATGAGCTAATCAGCTCTGTAGATATGAGCCTCATGATCTAAGTACCTCAGTTATCAGGTGTAATGCAGTGCAGTCAGCTCCTTCACATGTGATTTGGTAGTATCCTGTCTACATATTATGTCCTTTAGACACAGAGAAATCAGGCACATTTTTTCTTAATTTAATGAGGAATTGACTATGAATTTTGACAGTCTCTGCAGATATGTTCTTGCCTTCATTAGGAGGCGCAAATGTCCCTGCATCTTTCAGTTGCTGTTGCTGATGCTACATTCAGAGGTTGC
Source organism: Atrichornis clamosus (assembly GCA_013400975.1). Classification (NCBI taxonomy): domain Eukaryota; kingdom Metazoa; phylum Chordata; class Aves; order Passeriformes; family Menuridae; genus Atrichornis; species Atrichornis clamosus. The sequence goes on from WBMZ01006465.1 coordinate 50,945, forward strand.
TTCTCCTCCTGCTGGGGAAAATGCCTTCATTTTTTTTCCAACCCCTACTAGACTTTGATCACCCTCAGTCACTATGGAACCCATCTTCCATGCTATTTCCCATTCTTTCTGTTCCTTCTTTGCCTGGAGCTGTTTGGTGTCTTCTGACTCCTTCACCAATGCTTCCTGTCTCATACATCTTCACATCTCATTTCCTCCAGATCTTTCAGTACTATATCTCTCTTTTTAATGGCAGAGATGGTGATCATCCCAGACTTTACGTTCCCTCTCTGCCATGAGACATGTCCTCTCATATGCATGAAATGATAATGTAACTGCAGTAGTGTGCCTCTGGTCACTAAGGCTAAGAAATTGTTGACAACTTTTAGTTCCCTTTTCTTCCACGTTTTGTGACAAAGACATAGCTAGAATTGCTGGGCCCCTGGCAAGAGGCAGTGACTCTCCCTGCCAGACTGCTCCCAGTTGCTCTCCACAGCTGCTTGGTATCTCCTACATTGAAAAATGCCATCTCTGAAGACTGAGGAAGTTAATCAGCTATACTGCCCATGTCAGCTCAGCTCATTGATGACTGCAGTGGATGGACGCTCATGAAAGTGTTTCTGCTGGCAGAGGGAAGGAAGCTGGTAGCTCTCAGACAGAGGCAATGACAAGTAACTGGAGAAATACTGAACATGTTATCTCCTTCTACCAGCAAGGACAGGAACATCCGTTCAGCATCCCTTTTAACCTGTCTGCTAGGGAACACATGGGCTGTCTGAGTAACTTTCAGCTCCTTCCCTCTATTAATATATAAGCTGCCATTGGCTTTTAGTTCCACATCTTGATTCAGGGCTGGTTAAATAACTGGAGGTGGCTTTTCATGTATCTGACTCACAAGCATCATCTTATTTCTTCCTGAGCATTTCTCAGTTCTCATTCAAGAGGAAGTGTAAAACGCCTAGAGGACCACAGCTCTTTCTGGCATGAAACTGCTACTCTGGAGAATACCAGAAATTCCAGTCATTCAAAGCAGAGATAAAGTTCAGTCCAAAGCATTAGCTCTGTTCTTTCTTAAAAATATTTAATGCTGAACCTAACCTTTTGACTCATATTTGGCAGAATGATGTGGACAGGAATTCTAGATTCAGATCCCTGTCTTCACTGTCTGGAAGTGCATCCACCTTACAAGCCAGAGAAGATAGAAAAAATTGTTCTTCTGGAATTTGTCAGGAACTCATTCAAAAGTTGCTTTCTGACTTTTTTCTGACCTTTCCAATACTATTCCTTGTGAGCTGATAGTTCTGTATTCCCATCACTCTTGAATATAAATAGAAGATGACCTACTCATGAACTCTGCCAGTAAATGATGCAGGAAGGTCAAATGGAACAACAGGTTCTGTTCAACCTTGTTCAAGGGCTTGTGGCACTTGCCCCCATTGTGCTGAAGTTTGTTAATTTATTCCAGAGAAATGAGAGGTTAAGCCAGCCTTACTGGGAATTGAACCTGCTCTTCCAGGAAGGCACCTCTGTGGGGCTCTTGTCTGACACACTACAACCTGCATAGGCACATCACTTCTTTTCCAGCCTTGATCTAATCAGTGCAAACCCAAATACAAACAGTGGTTTTTAGGTTTGCAATTGCAGAAGTTGATGTTGGAACCTGTTTCTTCTCTAGATGTTTATAGAGACTTACTGCATTACAACAGTAATTGCAGTGTTGTGATGAGTACTCTCTCATCAAGTGCGTCAGTACGAAACTGTGTCAGACTCTCACGCTTGGGTCGTCCCCATCAGGTAGTGAGAAGGGTTTCCTTATTTTGAGTGTGTGTGTGCATTTACCAGGAAAACGGATCAAATCATAAAATTTGAAGGGGTCCACAAGGCCAAACTTCTTTCATAGGCATCACCTGACACTGTTAAAAATACAAAATGGCCAAACTTCGCTATAAAAGGAACTGGTTGTTTTCTTGCCCACTCCAATCTTATTGGAAGGTATTTCCCCCCAATCTAGTTCTGGTGAGGTAAGCTTCATCACAAGCCTAATATTTCCTCCTCTCTTTAAACACCAAAGAAAGAAATGGGAAGAGTATGAAAATCATATTAAATTTAACTTGCATCCTAGCAGAGGAAAAGGAAAATGTACTTGTAAACTCTTAATTTATATACCTTTTCAGCAGAATTTCTCAGGCACACTTTCCACTAGACCAAGTTGCTCAGCACCCTATCCAACCCATTCTGGAACACCTGCAGGGATGGGGCATCCATATTTTATCTGAGCAACCTGTTACAGTGTTTTACCACCCTTAATGTAAGAAATTCCTTCAATGTGTCTAGTCTGAATCTAGCCTTGATAAGTCTCCTCTCTGAGGTGAAAGTGGTCAGATTCTAGAGCTCTTCCATGAGAGAAACTGGAACCAAAGTGGGTGGCTCCTTTCTTTCCCAATTTTTCTTATTCGTCATGTCTGTTTTATGCTCCTTAACCCTGTTGAAAGGAAAAGGCAGGAGAGAACATCATCTGACTTCAGCATAGTTTATTTTATTTTTATGACCAGGACATGTTCTGTTTTCCTGCTTGTCTAGTGTACTTAGCTCTTATCTTGCAGATTTCATTACTTGCACATGCTTCTTTGTACCCTGTTTGTGCAACCCTGCCAGAGGCCTCCACTTGTCCTTTTGTGGACACTTATGACTTTCATGCGTAGGCTTAGATGTCTTACAAAATGGTTGTGTTATTACCAGTTTTAAAAAGTTACAAAATACTTAAGCATCATTATCTGCTGTGTTTTTTAGTATAAGTAGGCCTGATTCAGCCAAGTAAATATTAATTATATACTGCTTAATATGCTTCTAGTTTAGGGGTCTGTGTGTTGGCTATGCCAGCCGGGTAAGGAAAAAGCTTCATCATCTGTGTTTTGAGCTCCTTATAGCTGCAACAGAAGTAAGAATATGAGGCTAAAGCTTCAGTGCAGAGGTTAACAACTCTGTGGCTAACATCATATCCCTCTACTTTGCAGAGGTTCTTCCTAATGTCCTCTTGATCACAGGATGTCTAGTTCTGCTAGTTGCAATAGCAGTCTCCATTATCCTTTACCAGTCCTTCCGAGTTGATATTGTCCTGTTGTATCGGGAGATATTCCAGCCCTACTCAGTCAAGGATGGTGAGTAAGATTTGAGAAAGAAAGTTTAAAAAAAGGAAAATGACAAATCACATGGAAAATAATTGATTTGACAGTTGTTTACTAACTCATATGACTCCTGAGCCTGATCCTTTTCTTTCTCATGCCTTTAGTTAAGAGATCTCATATATAGCTTTGGAAGTACTTTGCATTCCCTTGTTTCCTGGGTTCTATGATGAATTAAATAAAAGAAGGATTCAGTCCTGGTTTCGTAGTTTTTTTAGAGAAAGTATTTGCCTTAAACCATTGAATGACATTGAAAATCTGATTTACAGCGCTATTAACTGTTCTTGTTATGCACTCTCTAAAGCAAAGGAACAAACCTGCTGGCTAATGTGTTAAAGGCATGTGCTTAAGCAATAGTTTCTATAGCCCAAAAAGAAAGATACCAATATTGTGGAAGACATTTCTAGAGGAATACATCCCATCTAACTTTATTGGTGGATTTTAGCTCAAGATTCAGACATCTAAATTTAGTAGGATGAAACAAAGGTGCACACTTGCAAATTTCCATCTTAGATATGAAACCTGGAGACCTGGGGCTGAGTTCAACTGTCTAACCATAAGCTGCTGGTGCTGATGGAGCTCCCTGAGGACTTAAGCGAGACCTGAACTCCTCTGCAGTGGCAGCTGAAGGGCAGGGAGTGCCTAATGACATGATGTTGTACATGTTTTTAAGAGACCAAATCCAGTTCCTTATCAATAAAATCAACAAAGCTAACCAGGCACTGGGATCTTGCACCTGTGGTCTAGACATGGACATCTAGGATCTTTTGAGATGGCCAAAAAAATGGACACATGACACAGATGTGCTGGATGTTGTAGACTTTTGGAGCATTATCTGGAGAGCTGGAAGGATGCCGTAGGAAGTTTCACTAGATGTCTATGTTTACACAACTCAGCTGGGCCCCTGGCATTTACAAGAGAATAATCTGCATTACCCTAGAATTCACTGACTGCAATGGCCAGCTCTTCACTGCTCATAGCAGGAGTTTAGACATCTAGCTTTCATGTAGACACCTAAATAAACAATTTTAAAATCTGAAGCTGACTCTTACAGAGATGTCTGTGTGGTAGATATTTACAGCTGATCTATATACTTATGTTCTCTTTTAAGAGAAAAGAAGTATGCTTTTTAGTGCAGTTTCCATTTAAGTATATTTTATTGTGAGATGAATCAGACTCTGGAAATGGCCATTTCATTGTTTTTACGGAATCACAAAATCACAGATTCACAGAATTAATGAGGATGGAAAAGACCTCTGAGACCATCGAGTCCAACCTATGACCAAACCCCACCATGTCAACTAGACCATGGCGCTCACTGCCACATCCAGTCTTTCCTTAAACACCTCCAGGGAGAGTGACTCCACCACCACCCTGGACAGCCCACTCCAATGCCTAATCAGCTTTCCTACGATGAAAATCTTCCTATTGTCCAACCTAAATCTCCCCTGGTGCAGTTTAACACTATGTTCTCTCCTTCTGTCACTGGTTGCCTGGGAGAAGAGGCCAACCCCTGGCAGGCTACAACCTCCTTTCAGGTGGTTGTAGAGAGTGATAAGGTCAACCCTGAGCCTCCCCTTCTCCAGACTAGATAAACCCAGCTTCCTCAGCTGCTCCTCATAGGATCTATTGTTAGGATGGTTTGAGCAGGAACTTCAGATAGCAACAAAAGAAAGGATACGGTCATCTTCACAGGAAAGAAAGAAATATTTGAGATTAGAATAAAAATGCTGTAATGGAACACTTAATTGAGAAAAATGAAGAAAAGAATGAAATAAATGTTTAACTTTGTACTTGGTTCTGACTGTAAGACTATTTCCTAAGTAGTGGGGCTTTTCAATCAGTAGTATGATATACTGTGGAATGATGAAAAATTTCTTCAAGATGGAAGAATTTAAAAGGAATATCTTGGCCTGAGAGACAAAGCCTGTTAACAACCTGTTATATCACTGACATAACAAATGCTGAGCCTCAGCTCTATATCATGCTAATATGCATTGACAAATTGAAATTTTATTCCATATACTTTGGGATACAGCCTCCACAGTACAAAGGTCAAGTTCTCCAAAGTTACAAACACACAGGACAAAACAATTGAGCATAGAAAACACCAAATACAGTCTCTAGTTTCCAAACATGCACCAGATGATATACATTGTTCAGACTGGCAGGAACTTCTTCTTAGATTTATTTCAATGACTGATATTTTTATTTCCCTCCTACTTTTTGCAACACACAGCTCTAATTCATGTTAGCACAACACACATTCCTCTTCTTTTGCCTTACAGATGGGAAGATATATGATGCATATGTTATCTACCCCAAAACCCACACCAATGAAGCTAATTTTGTGGAATATTTTGTTTACCAAATCATGCCAGATATTCTAGAAAATAAATGTGGATATAAATTGTGTATTTATGGGAGAGATATATATCCTGGAGAAGGTAAGTTTCAGATCTGATAATGCAGTGAATGACCTGTCAGGCTTGAAAAAATTATGATTCGAGTTCCATTTAGGTGTATAGGAGGTCATTTTACATTCCTGACCTTGATGCTCATCTCCTGAGCAGTTGTGTGTCTGCCCTTTCATGCCGGGTGACACAAGGCCACTCTGTGCTTGCCAGTGTGCTAAGGAAAGCAAGGTACGAGGAAGTGGCACAGATTTCTCGTCATCCTAAAACATGCAGGCAATGTGGCCCCGAGTGTGACTCTTTTAAACATACATGTGCTCTTTGGAGAGTGTAGCTCTGCACAGCCATTATCTTGGCAAAGCCACAACCAAACCATGTGTGAGTTGGCTTGGCTGTGTACAAGACAAGGACGAAGGGAAAACCACAAACTGAGTTGAAGAAATACCTTTGCTGTTGTCACTCAGGAGTGTTCAACCTTTTATGAGGGTGTTAGAGTCACAGGAAGTTCAGCTTCTTTTCACTGACATGATCTATTTTCCCTTAACACAATTCCCAACATGAATTCAGGTGAGAATTGGTATGCTTTATTCCTGCTTTTTTGTCTTCCAGGATGAAATCTTGTTAGTTAATCTGTGCTACTTTGCATATGGACACCTCTACACTATCTCATGTTATTGCTGCCATCTAGGTGTTATCTGCTTTCCTCCAGAGCTGACTTGTCAGTTTATCTTGTGCTCTGGTTGCTCTGTGGACCAGATCTTCTCTCCCTGCCAGTGAGCAGGCACGAAGCTTAAGCTGGCACATTTTTGGTTCCACATTTCTGAAATGATCTGCATTGGGCCAGGTGTCATTCATCTGCCCTGAGCTGAGGCTCAAATCTTTTATGCCCTTCTCTTCTGGAAAGTTGTGAAAGGGCTACCTGGCCTTGTGGAAGACAAAGATAAAGAAAAGCTGCAAAAATTGCTGAGCCAGACCATTCCCAGATCCAGCATAAGGAGCTAACAGTAGCTCACAAAACTGTCAATGACAAATACTTACACCACTTGTAGTGGTCTGGCAGACTCCAGCACAGGAAAAGAGGGTACAGATGGAGTTGGCAGATGCATTTGCAAAGCAGCAGGTTTGTTAAATGTTGCATTGAATTTCCTCAGCTGGATTCCCACTTCCTTTTTTTTTGGCCCAGCATAACATGCTCCTACCAAAACAACTCCAGCTTTCATTCCACAGACCATCAGAACCTCTTATAAGTGGGATGAGTGTTTCACTGGACAGGCATTCATCTGCAGTCTACCTCCCATACACATCTGAGTAGGTGATCGAGAAAGCAGCTCTCGGAGGGTTGATGTGGAGCTTCCCAAGCTGACCCAGAAGTTTCTTCCACAACACACTGGCTCTTGAGTTTCCTGCATTCAACACGTGCAACATCACAGTGACAGTGGCATTGATCAGCTCTCCCTAACAGGGCAGTGGGAAATTCAAACACACTTCAGTTGTGCTGACACACAGATGCCCTCCCAGTCTGGATCTACCCCTGCAGGGTGGAGGCCAACCCAATGCACAGATTAGCATATAAATTAGCATGATATAACTCAGGAGAATTAACTGTAATTAACTGTAACCCTGCCTGTAAATAAGCATCTTAGAAGTCACCCAAAAATCTCCTAATAACTAGTTGTCATGGGTAAGTATTGCAAGATCATCTCTAAAGCATTAAACTTGATAGAATATGATTCCTTACATGAAGACTGTTGATCAAGCACAAAATTGGTACAATGCAGATCTAGTGAACTTGACCCTAGGTCATTGGACTAGAAATTCCTGACAATTCTTAAGAGCAGTGAAAATATTAATGTTTCAGCCAAAGAAAACATTTAAAAGGAGAGCTTTGTGTTTTTTCCCTGTTTTGCTTTGCTTCCCCTCTCCCTCCCTCGCTTCCCCTTTAGTCGCTGAGTGTTTTTCTTTTTCTTTTTGGGCACGTGGTGGGTAAAGCCTTTTTCTAATAAATATCAGACTGAAGTGAGACAAAAATTATTTCTGGTTAAAAAGCAAGGAAAACCAAGTGCCCAAACGCAAAATAGTTTTTAAAAAAAATCAGAATCTCATAGTTTTCTTGTACATTGCTAGATGCAGCCAGTGCCATTGAGAAGAGGATGCAGAAGAGCAGACGGCTGATTGTCCTTCTTACACACCAGCTGATTAATTGTAAAGAGCATGCTTATGATCAACACATTGCTTTATACAATGCCCTCATTCAAAATGACACAAAGGTGATCCTTCTGGAAATGGAGACAATTGGGGCTTATGGGAAACTTCAGGAATCTCTTAGGTTTCTTATTAAGCAGCAAGGTACCATCAAATGGAAAGAGCAGCACACGGTGCACCCACAGTCATGCAATTCTAAGTTCTGGAAACAGGTGAGGTACCATATGCCACTGACATGCAAGTCCTCGTACTCAGCTAGCACCAGGTGAACAGTCTATGAAAATAGTGCTGCGCTATCTGGATGGACAAGCACACAACTCTTTTTCCTTTCAGAAGGTACATGTTTTACGGTCTGGAAGTCTGGCTGTGTTTTTTGAACTTTTTTCAGTCCTTCAGTTGAGTAACAATAAGGTAAATTGATGGAAGAAGTTTAGGAAACTGAGGGAAGATTTTATAGGTATGAGCGTTCTGTAAAGAAATAATTCTAGCTTGTGTGGAAAACTTTACATGTCACAGGAACCCAAATGTACCTATACTCTTTCTAGATATAGTTGTGTATATAATAGAAAGTTGTGATTGTGAATAGCTGAATGCCTTGCAGGTTTACTTCACCTTTCTAATGCAGTTGATAAAACATAAATGCCTTTTGTATTATTTGACTAGAAAGTATAACATGCTTTTGTTAACTTTTTTTCTGCCACTTATTCCTTTTTGATTCAATAGTGAAATAGTGAAATTTTATTTTTCGTTAGTATGGATGCCTCACTAAAGGTTCTTTTGAGACTGATATGAATACAGCATTAGAAAAAATGCAGTGTTAAGGGAAATAAATGCACTGATATATATATATTTTATTTGCATTTAAAAATATTTGATATATCTATTAAAATGAATCTCATGCAAAGGGGAAATTTTAAATCTTTCAGGTACAATAACCATGCTGTTACTGTTATTTTTATCTCCAGATAGAAATAATATTTTAAAATGTAAGATTTGTTTTGGTACAGTGATAGCATTTCTTGAAGCTACTGAAAAATTACACTGCTTTTTAATAACACGAAATATCCACCTTTTTTCCATGCTTTGGCCTCATGCTGTTTTGGTGACACTACTTTTCTAACAAGTTTCATGATCAACCCAGAAAAAAAAAAAGAGGAAAATAACTCTTATTGTGTTTTGCCAGCAGTGAACAGTATGGCCTTGACAGAAAGAAAAGGGACAAATTCAGAGAGTGGCAAAGAAGATTTATAGGACCAAGGGGTGTGTATGTGACCATAACAATGACTTTAAAATGCTGCAGTTGTCACAGGTTTTTTTGTTGCTCCTTGGTGTTTAGTAAAGAAATATGAGATATGCATTAAAATGGATGTCTTTCTATAGACGTTATCACATTTGTAGTTAGAAAGAAAGCACAAAACCCACTGTGGAATACTTTTACAGCATCATTACAATATCAGGACAACTGAGGCTACACCTGGAGCCCTGTGTTCAGTTCTGGGTTCCTCGGTAGAAGAGAGACATGGACATACTGGGCTGAGTACAACAAAGGGCCAGGAGGTTGGTGAAAGGATTGGAGCATCTCCGCTATGAAGAGAAGCAGAGAGACCTGGGACTCTTTAGTCTGGTGTAGAGAAGTCTCTCATCTGAAGGGAGGGTACAAAGAAGAGGAAGTCAGGCTCTTCCCATCATGCTCAGTGACAGGACCAGAGGCAACGGGAACAAACCTAAAACTGGGAGGTTCCCTGTGAACATCAGAAAAGTTTTTTTTATGGTGAGGGTGACCCAGCACTGGCACAGGTTGCCCAGGGAAGCTGTGGAATCTCCAGCCTTGGAGTTAGTAAAAAGCTGCCTGGACATGATTCTGGTCAATCTTGAGCAGGGGAGTTTGACTAGAAAACCTCCAGAGGTACTTTCCATCCTCAATCATTCTATGATATGCAACTTAAAAAGAATCTAGATTTTCAAAAACTTTATTTTGATTAAAATTGGCTATTTTTACACTAAGCAGTCTGCCTTTGTGGAATAACAGAATGTGGAATAATCAGTTGGACACTTAAAGTTTAAACTAAACAGCACCAAGGCAATTTTGTTGGTGAATTATATTGTACACATAGAGCTTTAATGTCCTTTAATTTCTGCCCTGTGCTTCTCTGGTTTTGTCACCTCGAGGGACTCTGGAGAACAGTTTTGCTTTCACTTCTTAATAGAGCAGAGTCATCCCGCCATCTTGTGGGTGAACAGGCACTCAGAGATTCTGACCAGCTAGAAATCCTGTAGGGTTGAGATTTGCTGTTCCTGCAGCTCACATGGTTGTGAAGCCCAAGAGATTTAAAGGAAGTTTTGAAAAGCATTTGGAAGTTTTTGTAGCAAGCTATTATTTGTAGTATGTGCAACATTAATTTCTTACAGCATTGGACAAAGCCTGTTTGGAAGATGATGTGCAAAATTGATAGTATATTCAATTGAATGTGCAACTGTGTGTTCCTGACTCTTTCAAGGGTTGAAAAAACTACAGCTGTTGTTTTAGAAACATGTCATGCATATCCAGCTGGGTTTTGGACAGCGGGAGAACACTGGGTGCTGCATATCTTGTATTGAGCAAGGTTCTTAACACAGTGTCTGTTATTGACATATAGGTAAGCCCACAAGAGTGGAAAAACAGTGGGACCAAAGTCCCTGTGGGACTAATACTTTGTGGCCAGCATACAAACCTCACAGCAAATCACTAGTGACATCCCTCAGGGACTGATAGCCATACCAGTACAGTTTAGCATCCTCACTGATGACCTTGACAATGGGACAGACTGCACAGCCAATGGATTTTCAGACAGGAAATCAAACTGGGGAAGGATAGTTGACCCACTGGAGCACAGGGGTGCTGTTTTGGACAGCAACAGGCTGAAAAAATGGACTGATGGGAAACTTACGAAGTTCAATCCAAGGCATGTGCAAAGTGCTGCATCTGGGATGGAATAAACTCATTCAACAAACCAGCCTGGAGGTCAACGTGACACAAAATAGCTTTGCAGAAAGAAACTGGATGTCCTGTTTGACACTAAAGTGATCCAGCACTGTGTCCTTGTGACAAAGACGACCAGCTGCACCCTGTACTGTTAATGAGAATGTAGTTGTGGAAAGTAATTATTCCCCTGAATTCGGCATTTGTGAGATCACCTCTGGGGCACTACATCAAGTTTTGGGCTCCCCAGTACAAGTGAGACACTGACGTGTTGAAGTCCAGTGAAAGACCACCAAGAGCACAAATCTTCTACATTCTTGTAGATTCTATCTACAAGAATCTAATGGAAAGATAGAGAGAATGGATAGAGCCAGACTCTTTCCAAAGGAGCACAGAGATGGGACAAAAACATAACTGGCACTAATTAGAACATGGGAAATTTATATTACATATTAGGAAAAAAAATTTCCCCATATGCATGGTCCAAAGCTGGAACATGTGCCCAGAAAGGCTGTGGAATCTCCATCTGTGTAAGTGTTTGGATCTCAGTTGTATGTGCCATGAGGGGAGGCTGGACCTGAAAGCCTTGAGGGGTCTCTTTGGATCAGAATTAACCTGTGATGCTGTGATGTGGAGGAAAGTTTGAAAATGTCCTGCTTGGGTATTTTAAAATTTCTGAGAAACATATGAGGCTCTAACAGACACATTATTAGTCTCTAACCTGCTTTTTTAAGCATTATCAGGGACAGATAATGCTGAAAAAACTATTGAATGTAACTTGACCTCTGCTAAAATTAATATTCTCAGCTAACAGCAAACAGGTTTAGACTGTGGTTACAAGAGTTGGATGTGTTGCAATTTATGATGGAAATAGTTTCACAGTTTCAGTTTTTCAGTTAGCACCTCAGTATAGTGTAAGCTGGATGGAAAGGAAGATGTGAAAAACTGTGTGAAGTAACTGGGCTTCCCTAACTGATTGGTTAGGTTGTCAGAGCTTCATTCAAAAATCTGTTTTCCAATATTAGTACAAACTTTCATTTTTATCATGGCATTTTCAAAATGAAAATTTAGGCTGTAGCTATTTTTAGTCGAGTTACTTCTCTATTATAAGACCATGACTTTTCCATTAAAATTGTATTAGTCTGAGAACTAAAAAGTGTAAAGTTTATTCTCCTTTCATATACATTCTCATATCACAGAACTAGCTATGACATTAGTTGAAAGGACCAATTGAACATAGCACTTTCTGCAATGCAGATGAAAGTTCAGAAACTTGAGAGTATTTCAAAAGAATATGAAAGCAAATGAATGTGAGAAAAGCTCATGGAAAATATTGCTGCAAATGTGAGTCAAAAAAAGAAGTTTCCAAACTCACTATCAAGACTTAGTCTGTGAAAGTAAAAAGCTGCTGACATTTTACTTTACCTTTTTATTTGTTGGCTGCTAAATAGCTTTCAGACTGTCATGTAAAATCGTTATCATCTTTATGATATCTGCTTTCTTTTAGGTTTTAGAATCAGGTACTAAGTCATAAAACCAAAACCACTGCAAAGTATCTTGGTATCTTGTATACAGCTTTGAGCTAGTAATAGTGAGTTAGATTCTTAGCTTACTTTCCTGGAATTGTGCTGATTTACATTATCCATGAGTCTGATTGTTCTTATATATATATTGTTTCAATCTGTGATGAGGAAGACAAATGAGGTGAGACAGTAAGGCACTCCAGGGTTTCTTTGCTTCACCTTGGCAGTGAAAATATGCAAGAAAGCCAGCTCTGTGTAATCCTTTGCTTCTTTTTAGTGTAACCTTCTCGTTTTACCTCTAAAGTGACACCTCCTCTAGCAATTGGGAACTTTTGCTTTTGCAGTTGTCCTGGGTAAAAAATACAAAAGAGACCTGTCACCAAACAAATTTCTGAAGATGGAATAGGTGATATGCAAATAAAAGAATTTCTGAGGGAATGCTTTTTTCCTGCTGTTATCAAACTAACTTTATTTAGAAGTAAAGTGAATCATTGCACAGTACTTAGCAGATGGACCATTCGTGTAATTAAAAATGGCAAGCATCCATTTACTCAGGAGCAGGACGCAAACAGGAAATGTGGCTGTCAAAAACCCCTGGTGGAACCACAGTTCTGATATATCAACATTTGGTGAAAAAGCCAGCTCACCTAATGGTGTGATGGCTTATTTAGAAGGGTATATGTACACTTCCTTTGCAGTAATGGAGCTGCAAAATGTTTCATGTCTTGAAAGTTTTCATTATTCTCCCCCTGAAGAAGCTGGTAGCACAGAAAAAAATATCACTGAAATGGGGACATTTCTTGTAAAAATATTGTAGAATCATATCTTTTTCCTTGTCTCTTTTCCTGCGGACCATATTTTATAATTTTCTTTTTTTGTGGGGTGTTTATTTGGTTTGTTGTTTTGTTTTATTTTGTTTGTTTGTTTGTATGTTTTGTGTTTGAGTTTGTTTTTTTTTTTTGGTGTTGTGTGTGTGTCTTTTGAGGTCTTTGCAGAATATCAGCCTTTCAGTTTTAGCTCTTTTCACGTGCTCATTCTCAGAGCAGGCAGCGACGTAAGGAGGAAGCTGTAGCAGAGATAAAAGTTGGTATACTCAGCCTAATATACTCTCTCCTAACACTCCGTCCTATCTCCACCACACTTCTTGGGAAAGAGTCCTACAACGAGCGTTCAGCAGAAAAGTGGAGGAGGACGCGTTTCGGTTAAAACCAAGAGAACACTTCACCTCCTCACGCCTTTGCTTCCCCTGGAAGGTTGTGAGAGTGAAGACACTCCCCGCACACCACCGTTTCCTAAAAAAGCTGATCGTCACCCCCTCTGCTCGCAGGGCACACCTCTGCGTTTCCCCACGGCCGGGTGGCAGCGCAGCCCCCTCGCCAAGCCTGGCAATACGGCCGCTCCTCCGCTGCTGCGCCGGGCACCGCTGCCCTCCAGACACCCCGGGGAGCGGCACCGCGCCCCGGAGCCGCCCGGCCAGGTGAGGTCCGGGCAGCGGGGAGGCCGGCGGAGGGCAAGGAAGGGCGGTGGAGGGCAGGGAAGGGCAGAAAAGGGCAGGGAAGGGCAGAGAAGGGCAGGGAAGGGCGGCGGAGGGCGGGCTGGGGAAGGCGAGGGCTGGGCGCGGGCAGCTCCTTCTCCGCTCCCTCGGAGGAGCCGAGCGCCTGCCACGGTCAGGGCATCTCTGCGGATGTGCGGCCAGGGACTTCTCCGGGGCACGCTGCCTGTCTCTCCACGCTCCCTGTCCCCAGCTCTGCCTGTCCCCTGCCCTGTCTGTCCCCAGCCCTGCCTCGCTCCTGCCGTGCTGCGCTCCCCGTGTCCGCGGCGCTGCCCCGCGCTCCCCCGAGTCTTTGGCTCGGACACCTCTCCCCGGGGCCCCTGATATACTTTTTCGTTATCACAGAGCTATCATAAACAATTTAGCCCTGAAACTGGCTTATTTCAACACACAGCTCCTGTCGCCATCTCTGGGCTGTCTGCAGCCCTTTCTCTCACCCCTGGGTGGCTTTGGAGGAGAATGGGCTCCTTCAGTGCTGCGGTAGGTCGTAGGAGCAAAAGGTTATGCCTAAAACATTTGTGTATCAGCCCTCAAGTGGCTCATTTAGAAAAATGTTAATATTAGGGGCTTGGTATTACCTTTCCATTAATACTAGTAGAAATGAATTTCTCACATCTACCTTTTCTGTTTTCCTTACTGCATTCAACAGATCACTCTTCCCTTTCCAGAAGGTTTTTCTGACTGAGGTGTCTATGTAATGACTTGCTGAGAGAGATTACTCTCTGTTTCAGTGATGAATGAGGAACAGAAGAGTTATAAATACAAGTTACAACACGCTGGTGTTTGGAAGACTATGTCTGCATCCACTTTCCATCTGGCAAGAATAGCATAGTAAGTAAACAACTTCATTTATGTTCTTTGAAATTAAGACGGATTTTCATTTTTACCAAGAAATTGCAATCCTTGTTGAATGGTGCCTGGACCTCGTACGGTTCAAGAAACTGTTTGCTAAATACTTTTGTTTTCTTCATGAATGCTGTGCAAATTATAACAGTGTGTGTTCATACTTAAAAAATACTTAAATCCCACAAGAAGCCACTCTTAAAGAGGAAAAATTAATGCTTTCCTTCCTTGACCCCAAAATGATTGTTAGAACAGTCTCATGCAGAAGAATCTGTTGGGGTTTTTTTTAAGAAAGGAAGTCACAACCCTTCAGGACCAAATTGAGTTTTCCAAAAGTATTGATCAAAATGAGTTACTTGACCAAAATAGAGGATCAGTCACTTTGATGTATCAGTCCCCTTTCATTGCAAAATCTTCTGGTGATTCTAGAAAAATGAGACATAATTATAATGGTGCTTAAATACATGCAATTGTCTAGTTCATAAGATACCAATAATACATTTTACAGAACTTAAACCTTCAGTTTGTTTAAAGTTTTTGTTGGTTTCACAATGGCACAAGTATTTTGAAGAACCATTTTTTATTATTAAAACTGCATTAGTGGTTTTAAACATGCATAAAATGTCAAAAACATGCTTAAAGCTATTGTCACTTTGAACCTTGTTGACAAGTGGTAATTTAATAAATTTTCATTGTAACTATTTCCCTCTCTTGCCTTAGCATTTTGCTCATTGAGTATTTCTGCACTCCTTTATTAAGCTTTGCTTATACTTTAAAATAACTCCATTTTTTTTTTCTGAAAAAATCTTATTCTCTTTCTCAGAGAATCTCTTTGTATTAGCTGACTTTCACCAAAACATTTAGCTTTTTTTCACCTTTTTTTCCCTCTCCTAGCTTTTCATTGAAGAGTACTGCAAACTGTATGGCTCAAATGTAAACACTTTTAGCCTACAGTAGAACAATTTCAGAAAAATTGATCAGGTTCCACAGCAATAGAAGAGTAAGATTAAAGTCCTATGTTTTGCTTTTAATACTTGTGATTAATCTCAAATGTGGTCATTACTAAGTAGCTTCCATTATACTGTGTGCATTCAAACAAATTTTCAGTGTGCTGATATACCAAAAAAGAATTGGTTTTAGAATTAAAAATCTGGTGATAAATTATTTTATCTTTATGTAGTGGATCATAGTTTTATGGTCTCTAACAGCTGTATTTTTTCTGGATGTGATACGGTAGAAATGGAAAAATAAATCTTAGAAATTAAAGAGAGGGACCCTTCTTTCTTTATGAAGTGCAGGAGTTTGAATCTCTATGTGTAGTAAGGAACTGAAATTGCTCGTTGCAGTACTCAGCATCCAGCTTCTTTTAGCTTTCTAAATCTGGATCTGCCTAGCAATCTGAAAAAAGGGATGTGAAACACTTCCTTCATCTCCTTATAATGCTTTATGGAATGATGGCACACTTGTAAAGAACTGAGGAGAAAGATAAGAGAGGGAGAGCAGCTACACAGTTTGATCTTGTTCTGGAATACTGCTGGAAATGCAGTAGCCTCCTGCCTGCAGACTCTTTAGGTCACAGGAACTTTCTTACTGTAAATCTCAGGGTGGTCTCTTACAACAGTAAGTGTGTGCTTTCTCAAATTGCGACAGGTTTACGTAATAAACCCAAAGATATGTATTGCTAATGAGATTTCTTTTGGCAGATCTCTCAGAACTCTGAAATACATCTCGTGTGTGTGCGTGTATGTGTCTCATTTGTCCAGCCATGTTTTGATGAGACTTAGCAGGGTTATCTGGCTTGGCTTCAGGAGCTGAATTGAGCTGATTGTGTATCTAATCTGTTTTGGAAGCAAAACTGAGGCACAGACTTAGGCCTAACTCTGGTTGTCAGTTAACCTGCTGTTCTGAGGACAGAGAAGATGCTCCACACTGGTCTTGTTTGGTGGTGTTTTCCACTTGCCTTTGAAAGCACAGTTGACTACGCAGGAAGCAACTGAATATGAGCTGCTTCATGTCCTCCCCCTCAGAGGAAATGTTACGACTCTCAGCTGGTGTTTATTGCTTCCATAGACCAAAGTGTGAGAAAAATGCTATATCTCATTGTTTCCCAACAAGCTCAAAATTAGCCATCGCATATCCAACCTACAACATTGTGCTGTTCTCATGGAAGGCAAGGAAAATTTCTACTAGCTGTTTCTACAGTGTCCATTATTCTGTTTGTGGAGGAAAAAAAAGCACTGTCTTATCCTGTGGGAGGTATCTACTGGCTTGAGACTTAAGTTTGAGTTCTTCTGTAATATGTGAAATGCATCTATTGAACAAGAAAATGAAAGAAGGAAATCCTGCTGTGCTTTCTGAATTTAAAATGAAATGGCTAAGAAAATTCTAGATACATTACCTGATGTATGAAAACAGCTGTTATGATAAAAATATGTAACTTCTAATTTGGGAAGCCCTCTTCAGCACCAGGCAATAGTTCCACTGCTCACGTGTTCAAAGGAATCTATTTCACTGTACTTGTGATCAACTGCGAATCTGTTTTTCTTAGGCTTTCAGAACAAGCGAAGCAATTCAGTTTCATTTTATTGGAGAAGTGAGAAGTAACTCAAAAAAATGACTCTGATGATTTTTTTTCTAATGTTTATCATGGGATCTGCCACCGGTAAGTAAAAGTCTTCAATTCAATAATAGAACCTTCAAAATATGTGCCAGCTTCTTGACAGTTGTTTTTAGTAGGGCAAGTTTTGTATTTTGCAGGTAAGAACAAAATCTTACAGGTTTGGCAATTTCAGCCCAGCTCCAGACTTGGGGAACTTGGTCCCAAACAGCAAAATGATGAAATAAAAAAGTAAGAATGCTTCCTGGAGAAACCTGATGATGTTGCATGTGACCATGACTGTATGGAGAGGCACAGCAAGCAAGAGGATGAGTCTGCTTCTTTTTGTGCCATTCAGAAGTGTGGTCACAATAGTTGCTAAACAACAATAATCTCTGAGAACCTTGGGACAAAAAGAGACTGAAGGCTTATTTTGTTTCTGGCTGTTAATGCTAGACCATGGTTCATTTTCCACATGTTTTTATGACTTCTGTGTGCAAAAGTAAATTTGGGAAATTCGTTTGGAAAGGCAGACTTGAAGACTAAATTTTACTCACATAATCTCATTCCAAGGCAACTTTCCAAAGATATCTGAAGTTTTTCAGATATATATATATACATAATGATTTAGTTTTAATTAAGAAGACAAAGAAATGCAAATGTTAATTTATAGGATCCGTGCTTTTATCTCAGACATATTTGTCAAGTCAAACCATATGTGAAGAATTTCTCCTTTCCCCTCCCTTTTGTGGCAGCTGCTTTAGTGTAGAGTGAGGCCAGATTCTGCCCTTTGTGCCAGTTTGATTCTGACACTGTGGAAATCACGTGAAAGAAACATAGGGATAGGGAAATGTCCTTTTTTTTCCACCCAATGTTTCCTTCTGGTTTGGTTGGGTTAGGAAGAAAAAAGGCTTGGAAAGGTGAGTTTTTCAGTGAGTATTGCTGGAATAAAGAAATGGTGCCAGACCACTTTGCTGAAAGAAAGTGTCTTTATAAAAGGCCTGCAGCACAGCAAATCACTTCAAAGTCAGGCTAACATAATTTTCTGAAGGAAGTGCTTGGCTTCCTAATGTATCTTTTCTCCCCTTTCTCTGAAGAAAAGCTGTGCCCACTTCGTGCCTCCATTGATGTTATAGAAGGGGAATATTTTTTCCTTTGTTATCTTGAGCCAAGGCAAGAGCATTTTCAGGAAGAAGCATACACAATAAACTGGTACAAAGAAAATGCTGGAAAGCAGCAACTGGTAAAGGAAACACACAGAATTGTTTCACAAATGAATTTTCTGGAATTTTGGCCAGCTGAACTCAGTGACTCTGGGAATTACTCTGTCACTCACAGGTGGGTACACAACACAATGGTGACTGTCATGCCTATGCACATGTCTATGATGAAGATAATTTGTCTTTCTTTGTGTAGCTAGTGGCATCCATACAAAGGGAGTGCAGGGAACTGCATTTACTGTGGTGTCATTTCCCACTTCTTTTCACAATAACCATCAAGGTGGACCTGTAATATTTACAAATACCTATAAGGAGTTGCAGACTTTTAAATGTTCTGTAAACCTTTTGATATGGCAAGTAGCATTTCTGTTTGCTTGTGATTAATTACCTAGGAAAAATGAGTGGCAGGCAACCCTTCTGTCCACTGCCAAATAAAAGGAAACATTTGCTTGTCTTCTTCCCCAGACTTATTTTTGCTTGCTGTGTTGAGTGGATCTCAGGCTATGAGGTCTGCCAAGTCATCTAACTGTGTAGTACAGGATTAAACATAGCACAGCTGAACTCCAGTTTCCGTGCAAACTTTTGCCTGCATGGAACCATTTAAAGAACAAATGAAATAATGGAATTTGATTCCTTACACTGTAGAACATCATGAGTCAAAAGGAGAAATAAGGGTGGCTTTCCATTATTTGGTGGCAATCTTCATTGGAACACCTTGAAAAACTAAGGGACTAAATCAAAGGTTTTGCTACATGGAGTTCTTGTGACTAACTTGCCCTAAAAACATAATTCAATGTTTACAATTGAAGCAATGATTAATTTGAAGGAGATTATTTTGCTTGTAACGATTTATGCTATTCTCCAAGTAATATTTTTAAGGTTCTAGCCAGGTTTATAAAGGGTATAGGACCGTGGATACTGAAAAATGCTCTCCACATTTTTCCAGTAACATCGCAGATCAAGTTCGATAGTTTATGGTTCTAAGCCAGACTTAAACTGTTAACTTTCAAGTTAACTTGGAAGCTGAAAATGTCTTGTTTTATTTTTCCATGTATAATTACTATTAATTCTTTACTGATATTATTTTTAAAAATACTGAGTCATGGTATATGAAATGCTAAATATAATTAATTGTAGGGTAAAGCTTGAGAAAAATTTTATTCATCTATGTTGAACTCAAGAGAATTGTCTCTAGGGGGTGATGAATATGGTAGTTTGTCTACTTAGTTGTGCAGTTTTGTTGTGTTGTTCGGTTGTCTATACAGTCATTTCAGAAAAAAGCCATTAAAACAAACAACTTGCTCTGTTGCTACCTAAGCTGTGACACAGAATGCACACTGACTAATTTTGGCATGGGGAAAGATAGGTGGAGAGCATACCTGGATTACCAGGCTGCTGGATGAGCTTGTCATAAGCAGTCTAAAAGACAGGACAAAAGAGAGAAAAGCTGTGATAAACCCAGCCTTAATTCACAATCATTGTGGCTTTGTGATTATTTTAAGGACTTGGAATAATGACGGTAAATGCACAGTAAATCCCAAGAGTTCTGTAAAATTAATGTGAAAAATGTAAACCTGAAAACTGAGTGAAACAGCCTTACATATATAAGATGGAGATGACAGGAAAAGCACTTAAGTAAAACTATTGCGATGAAGTTTGTTAAAATAAGTATTTGTTGGAAAACACAAAGATGTTAGAATCCTTTATGAAATGCCTTGATTTACTAATTTCCTTAAGAGAGAAACTCAGAAAAAAGGTTTTGATTAGATCAAAGTATTAATTTGGAATTAAGAGTTTTGATTTTCTGCTTTTTTGTCTTGTCTAAAGCTTTTTTTTTTTTTTTTATTTCTTTCTGTTAGGCCCATACAAATACTCATTTTTCTCTTAGGATCAGAATTAAGGCACATGCCAGAATCTTGCAATCCTCACAGGTCTCACTGCTGGAACAATAGGCATAAGGGGATTTTTAAAATTGCTTTTTAATGGGATCTTGGATTTAGTTTATATGATGGTTCTCACTATTGGCATGCCTATTAAATCAGTCACATTTCAGGAAACACAGATTATTGCAAAAAATGTTTTCTGCAGAGACTGAGGACTTTTAGTAGTCTCTATTTATAGGGAAAAATTGTGGACTATTATGGACTACTGAAGTGATTTGATAAGAATGACAATTAGAGTGAAATTTGTTTAATTTCAAAGTATAATAGGTTACAAGTTTTGCTTTTGAAAGCAGATATTCTACATATATTTTTATTTATCTTTTTCATTTTCAACTATTTCATTTAGACATAGGTATTTGTAACATTTAGGGGAAATAATTTTTAGAGTACTTTTAACTGTTCAGGCAGTTTCAGTGAGCAATGTGACAATTACATATACTGCAGATTTTCAAGAAGACAACGTTAACAGATTTTGCAAACTAATTAAATGTAGGATTTTTTTTCCTGATATGTTACAATTGACAATATGAAAGAAGCAAGAGTTGAAAGGGATGGAACAGTGTTTTTATGGTGTATTAACCACATTTGACTTAAAGCAGAATCAGAAGTTTTACAGTTAAACCAGGAGTGTCCTGCTGAGGCATACATGGACAGCTGAAGTGTGCATATGTGTGAGCTGATGTGTTCACATGTGTTTGTTAGTATGCTAGGCTTAGGATATGAATTCAGGAATTAATGGGCATCACCTCTAAGGCTGAATGTGAATGAATAAGGCTTCAGCGACATTTCTTGAGAATAAAAATTTCATATGTATTTGTGGTGAGAGCGGTAAGAGTGGTAAGCAGAAAAAACTGTGTCACTGGTCTTTGGCAGGATTTCTAATTTGGTTTTTTTTTTTATAGCCTGTATCTTGTGGTTATCAAAGAGAAAAACAGAATACAAAAAAGCAGGTTATCAGGTTGCTCTGTGTTGGTGACCTTGCAACTGAGGAAACTTACAGGTTCCTGGAAAAAAACCCAAAGCACAGAGATTTATGTTAAACATATGATGAATTAAAAAATCCTAATATTACTCAATTTTTCAATATGTTTTAGAACAGTTACAAGCAGTGAGAATATACATATAGAATTAATATTGCAATTTGGAAAGCAGAGTGACAGTTTCTCCAGTAGATTGAAATATTAAGATAACATTGGCTTGTTGCAGTGAAATAGCTAAAGGATGACTTAGAATTGTCTATGTATCCAGCAAGCTTGGTTTATATTCTGTAAGGGCTTTCACTTCCCTGTATCATCTTCTGAGTCAAGCTAGATTTTGTTGTTCCTTCTTGGTGGATTTGTCAGGGGGAACTGAAAAGCTGTTAAGCCAGAAATGGTATGGTTCCCCACAAAATATCACTGAAGAATCTCAGCAAGTAAAAACCAGGGTAAAAATATAACAATTCAGAAACTAGCAGTTTAAACAATACAAATAAATGCATCTTTTTTTTTTTTAATTGTTGAAAACCACGCTATATGGCAGACAACCTGAAATTATGTAAAACGAATTTCATTTTTGTTTGCATAGGTATGGTGTTGACACCTTTCAGGGACCTGCTCCTTGCCAGATTTTGGCTCATCAGGTAGAATATTTTGATCCACTTCAGGTGAAATCCTCCTATTTGTTGAAGTGATTTCACCAAATAGGATCACAGAAGAAAGCCTCTATGGAGTGACAATGCTGAGGAGAACATGTGGCTTTATGGACCCTTTTCTTCCATCAGCTGAATCTAGAGAGTAAAATCATAAGCATTTCATGGCTAGATCACTAATTGCCTCTCCAACAGTATTCAGATTAGCAGAGTGATGCCTAAAGAAACACACAGACTCGGTGGAATTAATTGGAGTTAATGTGTATGTCTACACCTAACCTTATCTTAGGTACCTTTACTGTCAGGGAGAGAGAGGCCTTTCTGGGGCACTGATCCTTCTGTGCTAAACAAAACATATAAAATAGGTCATATAAACTGCACTCTAATAGGGTGACTACTGGCTGTGGTCCCATCGCTGACTGTGATTAGTAGCTCTGATTTAAAGGTGTATTCAGGATGTTGAAGAATAGGTGAGAAGGTCTCCACCCACCGTGAATACCCATGCGAGCACATCTCTGATGGAAAGGTTTTGGTGAGGCTTTTCCTGTTTGTAACAGCATAGTTAGCTGATTGAGAAACCAAACCACTATGTTTTGGTTTAAAGAGTCAATTGCAATTATGAGTAATGAATATCTCAAGTGAGTAAGGAGATCAAGGAGAACCTGTAGGTTGTGGAAGGGTTATGATGCGAAGAAGGTGAGCAGAATATGTAAATACGTTTGTCTGGGGAGCTTAAAAAGTGGGAAAGAAAAAAACCAAGTCTTCATCTAAATTCATCATAAAAATGATGTCCTAATAGTTCTTCTGAATCTTGTACACTCAAAAGGCATGTCAAGAATGGTGTTTAAGATGATGTACTCACCAGGGATGCTTCTCCATTCCAACTGCTTTGTCCTCTTGGCCTTATTGAAATGATACTCGACTAGTTGCAGTTCTGGGAGAAATTTATTTTTCTTTTCTTGGAGGCAGAAAGATTCAAACATATTTATGAAGATATGACTGACATTGGAGGGAAGTGCTCTGTGATTGCTGCTTTTGCTTTGTCAGGCTCTGCTTGTTCAATAAACAAATGAGAGCTTTATGCACTAATTGCAAAATCTCACCCATTAACTGACAGAATCTCACCCACTAACTGACAGCAACATATGGCTTTCTCTTAAGATCTAACTTAGCCAAATTTAAGTCAAAAGTCCTCCTGGTTCCTTTCCCATTGTAATCATGTATTTGGATATATCAAACAGTGAAATAACTCACAGCTATAATCTGATTCTTTTGAGGAATATATGGATAGAACTTAGTAGATACCTGAATGACAATGATTAGCTCCTAGATATTCAAAAGAGGTATTTTTTGAGGGTATTTGTGTGATCTTTTACAGATACCGCATGGGATGTTGTGACTCTGCAGTAGAAAAAGTAGTTCCTGTCTCCTCCAGTCAGCCTGGGGTGATCAGCTGCTATAAATCTCTGATCAGTGCAGACTCAAAGACAAAGAGATGCATCCTTTCCAAACCACCTTGTTTTGCAGACATGCTGGAATCCATAAATTATACTGTAATTAATGAGATTTGTGGAGTTTAGAAATATTTCCAAAATATCAGTGACTATCTGCAGAGTATCAAACAATGATTAATGTTGCTTTGTGAACAATAGCAGAGTTGCCCATCTTATTTTTTATGTATTTTGCAAATACATTTTTCAGTTATGGCTTTAAACCTTAGCTACATATCGTAAATTAAAACTGCAAAATCTTTAGATAATTCAAGGTCCAAAATTCTTTTATGCTCTCATGTAACTATACATGATATCATAGGTTGTTGCATCCTTGCTTGGGTCGATGTAACATTTATTGTCATATATCATAGGTATAATTGTATTGTCAAATGTCTTGTGATAGTGGATTTAGTTTAGGTAACTTGTTTGGTTAAAGGAAATAACACTTATTTGGGAGTGGAAAAGTAATAAAGGGGAATAAAAATAATTAGATCACTGGAGATGTACTTTTTACCTAACAGATATATTAGAGAATTTATTTGTATTTTGTATGTAACTCACTAAGCTGCATTATTTTAAAAAGCTCCTAAAACTGATTTTGCTATTTTTTTTCATAGCAACGGGAAACAAAATTTCACAATTCAAAAGTGGACCTTGAATGTGCTTGAAAGAAATAAAAGCAGCTGTTTCAACAAAAATCATTTAACTACAGAAATTAAAAATGCTGGAACTGGTCATTCTCTGAAATGCAGTGATTTGTCTGTCAATGAAAATGACAGCATAACGTGGTACAAGGTAATTACTGAAACATTTGCTATAGAAACAAAACATCTGATTGCAGGAAAATTAATTGCAAACTAATTATTTAGAAGCATCTACAAACATTGCAAAGATTTAATTTCTCAGGAGGTTAGGGGAAAAATTCTTTAGACAGATATACAAAACAAAGTTTTTATCTGCTCTCAGATTTGTTAGAAAAATATACCTGTTTCAGAAGCTATTAAACTAGTAATTTAGAATGGTAAAAGATCTGATGTGCCTGTCTGCTTATTTAGCCAGCAGCTGGTTTAGCCAGCTGCTACTTTGCTGATACAGATATTATACTGACACTAAATGAGATGCCAAGATTTTTATTTTACAGTTGGCATGTACTTGTAAAGTAATTGCAAACTTTTCAATTTTGCAGTTTCTGAACACTTTGTAGGTGTCTAACAGATCCAGTTCTTTTCATTTTAGGCAAGTCATCAGTATTCTCTCTAGCAGCTATTGCCAGACCATAGCTGATGGTTGTGTAAGCATCTGTAACTGTTGGGGGCGGTGCTCAGCCTGAACAGGTTTCTTTCCCCCTTTTTCCATGCACTGCCTTGAGCAGTGCTCTTTACTCCTCTAGGGTCTCCTGGCAGAAGCTACAGACCCTGTTCACTCCAAGTTGAATCAGTTTCAGGAAGGGATTTTGACTAAGCACAGACATCTGGAGTAGCCTGGCAAGAATGAGCTACAGCCCTGTTTTCCTGTCTTTTGGAACCTGGGAGGATGGGACCATTGATGGATAGGGCCATAGGTTGTTATGTTTTCCTCAGTAAAGGACTATACCTCAGACTGACTTCTCTCATGGCTTAACCATGTGCTTAATATGTTAATGCCTAATACTGTGTGAGACAGTTGAAGCAGCCATCCTTGAGCCTAAATACCTTTAGTGCTTGATTGGGTGAAAGTTTTCAAAGTCCTCCTATCACGCCCTAAGATGAGATAAAACAGGGATGCTCACACCTGCCTTTTGAACAAGAGCCTCCTAGTAAATCATATGCATCCAGAAAATGTCTATTCCCTGGACCATTTCCATCAGTGATCATTTCCCTTTTTGAGCTAAGGTAATTGAGACCAGAATCAGATATTGTTGCCTTTTCACAGGACATTTCACTTAATATGTGCTGAGAATTAAAAAACCCCCACAAACCTGAGTTTGTTTCAGAGACAGGGAGAGTAAACACACGAGTCCATTTCTTGTCACCCTCTGAGATAGTCACTTTCCCTACTGTCGAGGCATTTTGTTTTAACCTGAAACCTCCTCATAAACTAAACAACTTTGGGCCACAATCAGATGACACCTACAGACCCAAGCCATCATTTGGAAAAAAAAGTGCTTTTAAGTTCCCAATGCAATATTTTTACACTCACATGCTTACTTGAAATTGCAGTGTTCTCAACTTCTAATGGATTAAATATTCAAACGTTGTGTTTAAGTGACCTTGAGTGAAAAATGGGCCTCCAACTCTTTTGGGTCAGATACATGTCATTGAGATAGTGAAAAGAAAGATAGTGATGCTTTGTTTCAAAAATAATTTTTAATTTCTTAAATGTTTTGAATGTGTTTTAGCTACAGAATAGTATTTTCTGGTTTTATTGATGCAGGATTGTAAGAACTATGAACATGAAACAGAGAGGGAACTGGATTTTAGAACCTTAACTGTACAGCACTCTGGGATATATACCTGTAAAATTTTAATCAGTCATGAAGGAAAGATATACCACAGCACAAATACAATTAAACTCATTGTAGAAGAAGGTAAGAAAGCTTCCTAAAATTTTGAAGCATACCTTTTAGTTCACTTTACTATGGAGATTTTTAATTGCCGTTCTCATTTGATAAATATATAGCAGGGGGAACAAGTTTGGTAATCTGAACAACCTCACAATAATTAAAAAAATTAAAAAGCAGAAGTTAAGATTAAATACTACTGATTTTGGAAAATGTATTTAGTATGTTTTCCCTCCAGTTTTTTTTTTTTCAAAATAGCTGCTGTAAGTAAGTCATACAAACTCACTAAGAATTTTGTGCAAGAGCCTTTCCAACCATTGTAAATTGTACAACAGTATAATATGTATGTGAAAGAAATTCAACAAAACATACTGTGTTTTAAACTGCTCAGTAACTACAGAGTCCAGATATTGTTCTGTTAATTAAATGGAACATTTACAATTAGTTTAAAAATAGAGCAAATATGGGCTTTTTACTGTGGAGGAATGTAAGTAAGGTATTACTTCAATAGCAATGCTTCTATTTCAGATGCACCAGAGGTTGTAACTTTGGAGATAGTTGGACATGATGAAGAAATTGAAACAGAAATAGGTATGAAATTATTACAAGAATCTTTGTGGTAGCTACTCTACATATATGCATTTTTTCTGATCTCTTTATGGTTGATAGTCTGGTTAAGAGTAATCAAGCTGAGAACTGCGTGTGCACCATCCAGTATCTGATCTAACCTCACATCTGATCATGTTTTGCCTAGTGTATTATGTGACTGATATACAAGTACACTAAATGTGCCCTTTCACAGAGGAAGAAGCTGAGGTTACTGCTAATAACCAGCAAGAGAAAGTGGTGGTGGTGGTAAACCATCTCTCCGTGGCTTTCTTTTGTAGATAGCAAACTCCATGAAGCAATGCATAAAAGATAAATGGTTAATTCAGTGAACAGCAGAAATGAGTACTCCCCCTGATACCTGATGCAGCTGAGAATGTTTCTCTTCAGGGAAATGAGAAGTGTGAGGGGTGACAGTCCTGGCACTGTGGGCATGAGGATCTGTCACTGCTTCAAAGGATTTGCTATATTGTCAAGAGACCTTACCTGTACTTCTATCTGGGAGTAGGTTAGAGAACATGATCTGCAGGCTTCACACAGTCTTGGACAGGATCCAGGATTTTGCAATTGAGGCTGTAATTAATTTTTAAAAACAGAAATTTACATGTCTTTTTTCTCTCCTGTGCCTGAGGGCTTCTCTCTGGTTACATAATCCTTCCTTTCCAAGTCTTAACTCCTCTGTGGCTCACACCTGTGTCTCATTTGCTCATGTAGGACCTCAGATGCTAATTTTCCTTCCTTCCTACAAATACTGCTTGGTAGATCCTTTTTCCAATGGTAGTACCCCAATCCTATGATGCCTCATGCCTTCCAACCTCCCAGTACACCCTTCCTGCACATTTCCTCCTAGTTACTGTGCTTGTCTCAACCTTTAGAAGTAAGTAGGTTTCAGCATCAAATGGTTGTGAACTATCTATCTTTCATCCCTTATCTGCCTTGATAAGATCATTTGACAGGGTCATTGAACTACCTGCTGAGTGATGAGACAGATGGCATGGTGGAGAGCAAAGGAAATTCTGAGTGAGCTGGGTCCATGATCTTTAAAATCTCTCATTGTTTAGATGGTGTTCTCTAATATAATCCCTCCAAATAGCTGTTATGTATGGTGAAAAAACTAGACTTGCGATGCTGATGATACAGAAGGTTAGGTCTGTGCAAATGTGATCTGGATTTCTAAGGTCTGAATCAAAGATGATCAGGTTTTCAGCTGGATTCTGCTTTGAATGTTCTGGAAGTTTCTGACAAATCTTGAGAAGTCAGCTTATGTGTGCCCTTAGAGAATTGCTGTGCAGGCCTTTCTTCCTGGAAAGTATTTGAGCATGAATGCCTGAACAAAGAATAATATGCACTTTTTCTGGCTTAATAAAGAACATTCTGCATGTGTTCCCTGGAAATGATGCTGGCATAGCCTAGAAATGGTGGTTGCAGGTAACTTCAGGTCAAACTCCCCATAACATTGTTTAAAAAATCTCACACTCCAAAGCAGTAGACTTCTGCCCTTACTTTCCCAAGTGTACAGTTGTCCTTTTAGTTTTGCACTTCCTTAAAATTAACTGAACTTTATGGGATGGTTTCTGTCACTTCCAGGTAGTGTTATGAAATGGGACAAACTGACTGAGTAAATGACTTGTTAGTATATTCAGGAATTTCCAGTTGTGATGCTGAGATGAGAATTTGTTCTGAGAGAGTTCAGCAGGGCTTTGCTTTTATTGAGTAATCATATATAGTTTACCTACTATAATCAATGGGTTGTAATTCCCCTTGCGAGTTACTATTACCTGGCCCTGGAGCACTGGTGATAGGTTGTCCTCTCCTGTTCTCTGCCTGCAGAACACAGTCTAGTTCATAGAATCCTAGAATACATCGAGTTGGAAGGGGCCCACAAGGATCATCAAGTCCAAATCCCTTCAGTTCCCTAAAGCCTGAAATTCTCTGGCCTATTTAAAATCACCTGGCGGTGATTTATCTGCAAGAAAACAATGGAAGACTGTCACTCTGCAACAGGGTGCAGCAGAGCCCTCTGCATGATTGCTGAAGCCACTACTGGTGTAACACCTATAAAACATTGAGCAGGGGCTACGAAATCCAGAAAGGAGCACAGCTCATGGGATATGTTGCCTGGAAAGATGACATTTTACTGCACTGTGAACATGAATGCTACTTCTGACTAGATCTTCTTATGTTACACTTTTTTTTAGGTAAAGAAGAGATACTTAATTGCACAGGTTTCTTGGGTTATTATATGCAAGAAGATGCCAGCCTCTACTGGTTAATTAACCAAACATTTCCAGAACAATGCACAGGTATCCCTGAGAATGAACCTTCAATATGCGAAGAAGAGTTCAAAAAATTACAGTAGGTTTCCTGAAAATGCTGCACTTTGTATGTTCCTACACTTTGTGGAAATGCAAACTCAGTAGAACCGCAGTCTGAGGGTTTTCTTCAGAATCTCTTCCTCAAAATCTGCCTCCTGGGTGGTTGTATGTTTGTGTACAGGTAGTGTTGCTAACACTGTTCCTTGTTGCAGGTTGGGAAACAAGTTCTATGTCACAAGGTTACTACGGATTAAGAAAGTAAGAGATGAGGACATGCATCATAATTTTACCTGCATGTTGCAAGCTGATGAAAGCACACAGATGAAAATAGTAAAATTGAAGAAAGGTACGGTATAATCTAGAAATAATTTATTAATGATTTATTAAATAATTTTGTTAATTATTAACCATGCCAGCCTTCTCAATCCTGAGGGCAGGGTACTACTTCAGAACACCTCTCCAAATATGTCTGTCTGCTTATGAAGGCCCTGGCCCATCTAGTGTTGGATCTAACAACCCCCAGGGTGAATCCTCCTGTTCTGAGACAGGCAGAAGGAGTTCCTAGAGCAGCTGTGTACAAAGCAAGAGAAATACAGGCTACAATGAGCATGACTTGACAGTGCCTTCGTAAAAACTTCAGAAAGGTTAGAGTGTTAAAAATCTGTATTTGGAACTAAAAAACTCTGAAGATAAAATAATAATAATAATGATTAATAAAAAGAGAAGCCTGAAAGAGACTAGAGACAAAAAAATTACAAAAATATCTCAGCCAAAGAGAGTAAATGGGACATTAAGGACTTATGGATGGACTGAGAGCGGGGTGAAAAGTAGATAATAACAGGAAATAATAATCTGAATACAGTTGATCACCAAAGTGGGTGACCACCTGTTTGGGATGCTGTACATCTGTGAGGATCTGTAGTGTCAGCCTCCATCTCACATACAGTTCATTTATGTGTGTGGAGGGTATGTGAATGTGTGCAAGATTGTTTCTCCAGTTTTAGGAGCAATCCATGTTGTGTAGTTTCTCTCATCTCAGGACACGTCACGCATATGTGCTTGAAGCATTAGCTGGAAAGAATTTACATCAACATTGTGATTTTTTGAGGTGATTTTAAGGTACCATCAGTACTGGGTACAGTAATCTTGTCATACAATACTCTGTTAAGGCTATAATTTCCTGTGTTTCTGTTTTACAGGGAAGACCCAAGATCTGTCTGTGCACATATTTACAACTGGAATGGTCCTCGCTGTACTCTCTCCATTTGTTGCTGTAGCTGTGGTGTTTGTGTGTGTGATGTTTAGGGTCGACTTAGTTCTATTTTACAGGACTATATGCAGAAGAGATGACACTGCTGGAGGTATGACTTTGCTGTTGCTGACATTGAAATAAGTGTATTGATTAAAAAATAATTTCTGGTAGGTTCTATAAAATAATCATCTCTGAGAAAGATAAAAAAATTATCTTACATCCAGGAGCTTTATGATTAGAAACAGCAAGGTATATATAGAAGAGAACTTGATGGTCAGATGCTAAAATGTGTTTGTTATACACCTGTGGCAATGGCAGCAGATAAACACAGTGAAGAAGCCGCCTCTGGATCAGGCAGTGGAAGGGATGTGGTTAGATGCTGTTCAGATGAGCTCTGTTGTGCCATATTCTTCATCACAAAAGTTGGTAGAGGTGGAGAGATTTGTAGTTATCTGTCCATGAAGAGAATGAGCACTCTGGAGTTGTCAGCCAGGCAGACTGAGAAATTTGTTTTCACCTCAATAATGACCTTCAGCAAGGTGAAGGTTAAAATATTTCCTTGACTGGAGAGGCCATTGCAATGTTTATGTTTGTCACTACATGCACTTAATGAAAGCAGGAATGCACACTACCAGTATCTTACCAGGCAACATCACTGCGGCCTTCACAGCAAGCAAACCTGACAATTACTCAATTTGTGGAATTATTTTTCTGAAAATTGTGGTGAAAAGATGTATGTTTTATGTATATATGTATATAAATGGACCTGGTTTTCTTAGTCTTCCTTAGTCTCTATTCAGCTTGAATATAACTTGAATAAACTGCAGTGGTTGGAGATTTGTCAGTAACGGGTGGATGTCATTTATGCCTGCCAGTGCAATTTATCTACTTGTTGATGTCAGCTATCACAGTATACACTGATTTACAGGGAGGATCTCTGAGAATCTGGACTAAGCTGCCCTGGAGGAGCTACCTGTCAGATATTGGGCTGTGGATTTCCTATTCCTAGAGCTCTTGCAGGTGTAGGGTTTCATTGACTTGACTTTGTGCTCTCTCTTATGAACTACATGTAGCAAAGTACTCAGAAAGGGAAGCAAAGAGGTTCAATTTCAGATGCAAAGCCATGTGTGCTGTTGTATCAATCCAGATACAGCAAGGCTCATTGTTGCTCAGTGTGATAGACCTGGCCTCTGAATTGGTCTTTGATTTTGTGTTTGTAGATTACTGCCCAAGCATGACCAGATCTGGTATACTCTCAGAAAAAAAAAAAAGTTAACTGGTTTGTTCTGTCTTTTGCCAGTACCCATTTCACAGAACTATTTTATACTCTTAGACAAAGAGTAAAATAAGTGTGGAAATCTGCAATACCTCTTAAATAACAATGTTATCAGGTTATGGAAATATTTTCTGCTTCCCTTCATTTCTTGATCTTCACAGATGTAAAATTAACTGGTTAGATTAATCCAATTTTATTTTAAAAACACTTTAATATAGAAAGGAAATGTTATTTTCAAGTATTTGCCAAATGCAATTAGAATCTTTTGAATCAAAATTAAATTTCTTCAGGACATTTTTGAATCTGGTAAAGAGTATTTAAAGACTTTCAGGGTATGAAAAGAAAGAGCAGGAGTTTCTAGATGTTTTGCTACTGAGATAATAAGTTTGAAAACCAAAATGGTGAATAAGATACTGGATTTTTAATGGTCGATAACAAGACAACAATTGGTGATTTCATTTCAGATGGAAAAGAATATGATGCATTTGTTTCCTACCTGAAAGACTGTGTTTCTCCTATTGAAGACGAGAGAGAATTTGCTTTGAAGATACTACCCATGATGTTAGAAGAAAACTTTGGGTACAAGTTATGTATATTTGAGAGGGATGTATTCCCTGGAGGAGGTAAGTGTGTTGAATATTCTTGTCATTAGATAGTCTCATAATTTACACACAAAGGTAAAAGTCAGTAATTAGAAGGAATTCTGTCAAATGTGTTGTGCATTGAAATGATACATTTTTCTTTTAATCTGGTATGTGTGCATGTAAAATTTGCTTGCACACATTTTACTTATATTTATGAATTCACATACACTTACATACACACACGCACACATATATCACTAATTACAAACAGTCAAGATGAAAAGATGAAAAAGCAAGCATGAAGAAAGTTAAGGTGAGGACAGAAGATGTCAGATATTTTACAGAAATAGTGCTTTTGCTCTGCTTTTGCTGAGGGCCAATGAATGAACTCACATTTACTGCACAGAGCAGCTGGTACTAGTTATTCTTAAGTAACTTATAGATTTGCCTTATCTGCAGTGTGGTGGTTGTAACCATTTTATGAATTGAATGCCATAACAAAATAGAAATAAGAACATGGAATTTTGTTTCCCTACATGGCCTATGGATAGATCTGGCACCTGCCTTTTGCAGATGCTTGGATAAAAGATACCACGGGTTTCTGTTTAGTCCTAAGACTTAGTTGAGGAATAGGATTTCATTGTTAAAACCACAGAACAGTAAGATCAGTCAGCCTCCTCCACTAGGGAGGATCTTCTCTCCTTGTATCCATGGCCAACATACTTTTCTAACCTGAGAGGTGCCACAGCTCTCCTAAGCTTTCCTCTTTTTTTTCTTTTCGTTACTCTCTTTCTTTAAGTACTAAAAAAACGTTTACTGAAGTGTGCAATCTGATTCTTTCAAGAGTGAAAAAAAATTCAGAGGTATGCACAGGTTAACCAAAGGCTAAGCCATGGACTTGATATATAAAGAGGTTTATTTCAGAGCTGTTACAAACTGCAAGGATTCCATGACCCGATGCAGGCTGGGGAGCGCACACCCTGGGCCTGTGGGCTCTATATCCATGAGGCCCGGGCACGCGCTCTTAGCTCCCCCTTTCCTTCTCTCTAATGAGAATGGAATTTATTTACACATTCCACCTGTGGGAGCAGAGAGCCATGCTGCTTCCCACCAGCGCTATTTTGTCAGAATTTTCCCATTATAAGGTGATGTCTCTGAGCCAAAAACAACCTTATCCTAAACCTCTTTCGTCAGGTCTTTCGGTGAAAATCCTATAGCTGCAACAGATAGTTTTAGTATATTTCCTTTTTCTGGTCTGATCCATTATGAACATGAAAAATAGAGTATTTTCTTTTTTTTTTCCAGAAGCCTTTGGTGTTATATTACCCTTAGCATCCTTTTCCCTTCAGTTTTCTCTTCTTTAGGTTAGTTCTGCAGTTTGCTTTGCCTTTCCCTACGAGTCATATTTTCTAGATCTCTGGTCTTTGTAGACTTTGTCCCATAGTTCTAAAACAAGCACTGGAAGCTATGCATGAAAGTCAATTTGATTTTTAAAGGGTATCACCTTTCACTTTCATTCATCCTTTTCTTGCCAAAAGTCATCAATCTAAGACACAGTTGGAACTCATTCTGTCATCCCATGCTGGTCTTCTCAGCCTTGGATTACTGGCAATAGATTTGGGTGTTTGTTGTCATAAAGAAAGGTGTAACCTGAGGGTTACAGAATGCTTGGAGAGAGGTTGCTGTTTGTGGCTTTCTGTAGAATTACTCCAATGGTATCTATTGTGAAAGAGCAAAGAGATGTCTGGTTGGGGAAAAGTTAAATTTTGCTGTCACCTTCCATGCCAGACAGCTGTCTAGGTTAGACAGAGATCATCAATAGGCTTTGTCTGCTCTAGAGAACAAGCTTTGGCCATAATTGAGTTCATTTTCACAGTCTCTCAATCTTTAATAAATATGAATCTCTTATTGACTATTCTTTAATAAATATTAATCTTTTAATCACTAATCAATTAATCACTATTTATCGATCCAGTGTCTGTCCTTTCAATATAATTTAACCACATATTTATCTTTAATTTGCAGCAGTTGTTGATGATATCCATTCATTCATTGATAAAAGCCGAAGATTAATCATTATACTGAGCCAGAACTACGTTTCTGACAGAGCCATATATGAACTTGAGAGTGGACTGCATAAAGCCCTGGTTGAAAGAAAAACTAAGATCATATTAATTGAATATATGCCTATAAGTGACTACAATTTCTTGCCAGAGTCACTGTCTCTTTTACCATCAAAGAGGGTGGTGAAGTGGAAGAAGGATAAATCTCTTCCCATGAATTCCAGATTTTGGAAGAACCTTCGGTACCTGATGCCAGCAAAACCTATCAAGATAAAGACCAAGGGACAATATAATAATCTTGACCTAGGCTCAGAAGCTACTCAACCACGGACTGAGGGCTGTGACTTTAATGGAGTCATATAACAAGTCTGGAGCCAGAAGACGTAGAGGAAAACCGTGCATTTTGCTAATGAATAGAACTAAATAAATTGGTTTTTTGGGAAATAATGTTGATAAAACACCAATTCTGAGATCTGAGAAGAAGGCAGAATTTACTACAGTGGCTAGGATGATGTTAACCCTGTTAAATTTAACCCCTGTTAAGTCCTGTCCCAGAGAAGGTTTCCTCAGTAATCTGCACAAGGAACAGAAGTTTCATTCTGCTTAGGCCTTACCACATGGCATAAAGCACAAAGAAAAACATTTTTATTTCACAATTTTCAGTAATGTGGAATGATACTGGTTTTGCTTGCCTACTTTTTGAGCCCCTTCAATAAATATATCAATCTCTTGCAATCTCTTACTATTATTTAGATGCTCTTTGCTTTGTATGTTGGTATTTTCTAAGGATCCTGATTGATTGAAAGTAGACCCAAACAGGTCCTGCCTTAAAGAGCTTGGCATGCAGGCTTTGGGCAACATCAAGTAGAAAAAAAACTCCCAAACCAACAGAGAAAAGGGAGGTTAGAAAGAGTAAGGCAGATTTGGATGATTTAACAATATTTACTGCTGTGTTGTACATGGTCTAGACAAGCTGAGTAGGAGTGATTTGGAGGAATGGTAAAGACTGTTTACATCCTATTTCACCAAGGAGAAGGTAAATACTCATTTTGACAGGGCGAAGGTAGGATTGGGACAGAAATAATGGTATTCTGTTCATGGATGCTGGGACAGATTGTCCAGAGAGGTTGTGGAGTCTCCCTCACTGGAGATACTAAAGAACCATGTGGATGCAATCCTGTGCAATGTGCTCTGGGATGACCCTGCCTGAGCAAGGAAGTTGGACCAGATGTCCCACTGTGGTCCCTTCCAGCCCAGCTGATTCTGTGATTCTATTATACCCTGAGCTGCCTTCACCTGAGGCATGTAGGATATTTAGGTGAAAATGAGATTTTCAGTGCATGTATAAATTCCTAACCCTTTGGAACTCTTGTACTTAGTATTATTTTAAAAAATATTCTTAGTAATGCCATTCAAAACTACGCTAATCCTCCCTTATTACTAGCTTCCTGACAGAAGATACCAATCTGACATAAGTTCCTGGATTAAATGGAACCATATTTCCTTCTAGTACCAGTGGGGAGAAGTCAATGGAGAATCATTTTGGAAGACCTTTTGTCAGTTTGCTAGGAGATCATCAAAGCACCGTCCACTCTTGTCATTGTCTTGCATCCCATTACTGCTGGTTCTGAGGAGGAATCTCTATTACACTGACACTTAATTCATGCAGCTGTAGTGGAGGAGCTCCGTTACCTTCTCAGTGCACTTGAAAACACAGCTGGTGTGCTGGGTGTCGTAACAATGTCTTGAGATTCATGAGAATGAAACCTGCTGTTGTTTGTCAAATATCCTTTAATCATGCATAGTCTGGAAGATGTTTAGGTAAAAGAAAAGGCTAAATGTAGATTTCCAAAATGAAGAAAACACAGTTGCCGGTTTAACAGGAAGATGGAAAGGAACAAAGGAATAAGGCAAACATCTTAGTATCCTTCAGATCAGCTCCAAGAAGTCTCCTTTCTGTCAGACAACTAAAGAACTGTGTAAATGTGGTACTTAGACAAAAGTCAGTCACTGGCATAAGCTTTTACTGAAGAGGATTTCTCTTCTGTAGGTATGTGTGCCTTTACATTTCCTTCTTTCTCAATGTTCAGTTCTCCTCTATCAGTGTCTCCTGTGTTTTCTAGCCACATACAATTTTTAACATTCTCTGTCAGCACAGAAATGCATTCAGACATACGTGGAACATCCGTTTTTTGGCCAAACAGCTTACAGAAAAGTTAGTAACTTTCCTAATACTTAACTGAGGTATTAAATGTGCTCCTCAGCCACGTAGTTTTTCATATATACTGTCATCAATGTATTGCCTAACAAATTAAAGATCAAACATGTTATACTACGTATGTGAATGTGGATAGTGCACATGGTTTGTTAAAAGCTCTGCACGGAGCCTACACTATATGAGAATCAGCTACTATAAATTGAGATTGAATTTGCCATGAATGCCCCCTTCATCTCAACTTGGAGAGATGATGTGACTGCATATAACTGCTACACCTCATGAAGCTGTACCCTGAAACCTGTGACACCACACAGAATTTGACTGCACTGAAGTTTCTCGGAATAACAGAGGGCTAAACATAAGGAAGGTTTAAAGCTAAATGGCATTAACTCCAAAGTTGTTTGAATGCCAGCAAAGCAGGTGAGCATTGAACTATTCAACATCTGTAAAAGGGGAAGTATTTTTGCACAGAAAGGTATTGTGACACAGTCACACTATCTCCATGGATGATCCTCGCTGCCCATGCAGTTGTAAAGGCAGACAAGAGAAATTTAGCATATGCACACTCAGACTAGCACCAGATATAGTTCTTGTTGCTCTTATATCCTCAATTACTGACATTAACCAGGGCATGGAAATGCCTGCTTTGTGTTTACCAGTCCACAGAGAAAAGGAACTGCTAATATTACTTTTATAGACTGTAGTTGTGATTATTTGCCTGATCATATATATGTCAGTGTATAAGTGAATTCACATGATAGTTGGTTTAAGGTAACGGGTCATTTCAGTGATTGTATTGTGGTTATATTATATCCAGTGATTATATTGTGGTTCTTGTTCATTTTTGCACTTAATAAAACTTTATTTCCTCCTCTCCACATCTGTGGCTTCCATTTTTCTTCAGTTAGACAGAAGTAATATTGTGAATGAGTGTTTTAAGGTTGCTTATAGAATTACTGGCAAATGTATTGGCAAAAGCAGGTTTAATATAAAAGTGAAAGGGTGAAAAATTTTGTTGGCAAGGTTCACTTTACTGCTTACTAGATGGCTAAAACACACAACAAAAAATCTGATTGAAACCTAAAATCAATTGATCTAACCCTAAAATCAACCCAAAAATTAACTGTGTGGAGGCTGGAGGGAAAGCAGGGAGAAGAAAAAAGTAAGGGTAGGAGAGGGTAAGGATAAAAAGGAATAAGGAAGACCCTCCCATTTAGGCACAAGGTTCAGAGTAGACTCCTTTGCAAAACTGAGCCTCAGTCTTGACCAAGTTAAGGCCTAAATGTTTAACCGCACTTAACAGCACTTAAATGACAGTTAAGTTAAACAGTTTAATAAAGGATTCATATAGAATTTGCAGTAGCACAAAAGTAACTCATTTAGAGGCCTAACTTACAAATCTGAAGTACTTAAGAATTTAGGAGAGCAACATCCATAGTACATTTGCTACAGCATATTCTCACTTGCATGCACACAGACCTAGAGGAGTGTTTACAAGATATAGCTGTGATAAATCCCCCTTGAATTCAGCACGTCAGATGCCTTTGCATCTTCTGAAGGGACAAAAGGTTGAGACTTGAGGAGTGGGGATGTCAGCCCAGGATTTCTTGTGGTTCTGCAAACCTCCAAATATAGCGAACTTGAGAACTTGCTGACTCTGAGAGGCCCCACTTAGAGGGAGGTTGCTGGTTGCAGCCCAGCGCAGTTCTGGAGAGCTCAAAGGCTCTCACTTAGGACCACTGTTTATAGGGTTACAAGAGAGTGGGCTTTATGAGTAGTTTTGCATCCTGGCCAAAATTTGGGTTGGAAACATTCTTTGAAATGTTATTCCATTTGTGGTTTTTATTCAGGCAAGAAAAATAAGTTTGCAAGGCTGTTCATTAAAAAAAGATTGTTAGCACTAGTTCCTGGTAATGAACAGTGTTTCCAATAAGTTCAAGAGGAGCTCAGTCCAGGTGCTGTTCAAGGCCGAGGCCTAATAAGCATTTCTCAGATCATAATGTGTCCTGAAGGAGGACAGGGACAGATGCACCACCACAAATAAGTGTCAAAAATCAAACCTAGATCATGAAGAAAAAATGCAAGAAAAAGCGAGAATGTGGTTAGACCAGCTCTCCACAGGTAATGAATGTCTCATTTGTAATTCAGAACAACTAAACAAAGCCAAATCCAAATAAGCAAATGAAATACGTAATTTCTCTGAGGAGAACACAGATGGGATTAGGAAGGAGACAGCTGTTGTAAGCCACCA
Organism: Atrichornis clamosus; assembly: GCA_013400975.1. Lineage (NCBI taxonomy): Eukaryota > Metazoa > Chordata > Aves > Passeriformes > Menuridae > Atrichornis > Atrichornis clamosus. The sequence goes on from WBMZ01006465.1 coordinate 89,585, forward strand.
GTCTTGAAGATTCTTGTCTCTCTTGCATGTACTACAACACAGTAACCGGCTGTGAGAACATGGTCTGTGTCTGCATTTTTTTAGTGTTTCTGGTTGGTCACTTTCTACCAGACACAATACGCGCTGGAAGAAAATAGTATCAAAGAAGTCTTCTTGTCTACTGATGATTGTAACATAAATGTAGGTAAGAATTGGGACTATTGTATCAGTACTACAGGACAGTAGTGTATAAGGGCCTATAACTGCATTAGGTTTGTCAGTTATAGGGTTTTTTCCTACTATAACCACTTCTGTTCCTTTATGACCATCTGAATTCATTACAGAGTTAGGAGAGGTAGGACTTGTGAAACAGGAGTAAAGCCCCAGTCCCAAGCAGCTGTGTCACTCCTTATCCAAGCTTAAGGACAAATCCTATCAATTCCACTGCTCTCCAGATTGTCATGAAAGCAGGAGATTTGCAGGAGGACTGGAGGACTGAGGGAACCTTAAGGCTTGCTGTTTATGCTGCAGAGCAACTGCAGATGCCTGCTGAAGCAAGTTGTCAGTAGTGTGTTTACTGAGCTGGAAGTCAAACATAGCTGTCGCAGTCAGCACCAAAAGGAGAGTTTCAACAGGGAAGCACTTTGGGCACAGAACTACTGTGTGTGCAGGGCAAGGTTAGTGTTCACTGGACATCTCACACCTACAGGAAGCACACAGTTGATTAATGCAGAATAGTCTAGAATTTTATGAGTAACATCCAGAATTTGGTAGATTGGTTCCTCAGGTCATTAGAAATGGGTAGAAAATGGAGGTTAATGGTTATGAAGATAGATGTGGAAGTCTGGCTTGGAAGGTTAACTTATAACCGTGATTATATATAGAAGATGTCCTTTTCTATCTTGATTTCTAAGAGAAAGTAAAAAAAAATTGCTTTCTTTTTAGATATGACTATGGTCTGGCTTGCAAACATTAAGAATGTTTGAAGTGTTGCCTTTCCTAATGAAGTGCTTGTGCTGTACTTGAAAAGTATTCAGTGTTTTGAAAAAGAAAATGCAATTGCATTTTTGGGAAATAGTTTTCTGATTTGGTAGCTAGAATTAGATGGAGTGTCTGAGTAAAGCAGTAATTACCAAGCTTTCTGCAATAGCCACAACTTACAATTTCCTGTAGTTCAGCAATCCAAATTTTATGAACTTCAATGACAGCAGCTGCAGATAGACCACAATAATGTAATTTTTTTCTTTTGTCAGCTAAATATATACACAACTCATCACAGAGTCTTGTCTCTTATATTGCATTGTTTGCTCTCCCACCTGGCCTCTCTTGGTGAGCAGTACTATGTACATCAGCATGTACATCAGCAAGGTATACCATAGTCCAGTGTAATACATTTGTTGCTTATTGCCTATCAAATACAAAAATAATAGAGTTCAGTACATTGATGCCTTAAGGTATTTCTGAAAGAGAATCAAATACATTCATGGCTTATTGCTGTATTTCTTTTGACCACTATCATAGTTAAGCCAATTTCAGTTGTGTGCTGGAGACATTATTCTGGTATGTGGTTCAAAAGTACTGTTCACTGAAAGAAAATGGTAGCTGTTTTAAGGGTTTTGACTATGGTGAAGGAATGCTGTTCTATAAGAGCTTCCAAAAGTATTTGTAATGCTATACAAATCTGGCTTTTTAGAAACAGTTGGGCAAATTCAGAAGTTACTGTGTCTAGTCTTGAAGAGGAGACAGTATATAATAGGAATAATCTGAATATTACTCACAGAAAGGTGTCTTGGAGGACTTCATTATGAGACATCATTTATGGATTCAGGCATTCAGTTGAAGCCTTGAATGTAAATATTGAAAATAAATATTTAGCTCTCAGCTGTGATAGTAATGTCTCTATCTGTGCATAGTGGTTTAATAGGTAGTACATTAAGCACATTTATTTATGTAGTACCTAAGAAAGATACTGCCTTTAGGGATTAGCAACAAAAACTCATCTACAAGGGAGGAACTCACATATTGTAAATGAAAATTTGTGACAATCTCAGGAGTGTTGCCAGTTGTCAGCATGATGAAGGAAAGTCAAATACCAATGAACTTCTTCCAGTGAAATGAAACCTTGAGACCTGTGAGGTAGAGCCATGAGGATCACCAGGAGAACCCTGTAAAGGGATCCTAGAAGAGTTTAAATTGCTTAGGTTGGTAAAATGAACAGGGAAAGGAACAGGAACATTATCACCAAATGCATACAGGAAAAGAAAAGGGCTAGAAAGAAGAGCTGTTCAAGCTAAGGAATGATGTCCACACAAGGATGTGGCCTTGAATAAATGGATTATGGGCATTAAAACCATTAGAACTGTAAGGTCTCCTGTGAGAGTGATGGAGAAACTGCTCTGACCTACTTTTAAGCTAGAACACAGTAAGTTTCTGAAAGAAAACAAAAAATACAGCAGTGATCATCCTTGTCAGTTTTATGTTTCTTGGCTTGCAGTAAGCTGGCTAGACTATCAAGGAAGGTAAGAAAGAATTGGTATGAAATTTGAGGTACTAGACAATCTTTTCTAATTAACTGCTAATGATTGTGACAGTGAAAAGAGTTTAAAGGCCTGAGTGGTGAGAATTTGCTTTCTCTTTCTCTGTTGGCATGTGACCTGTTCAGTTATCAGTACAAAGTACCTCTGTGGCTCTAGGCACATTAGTCCCTGATGACCAAGGCAGAACGTACTGTAGTGCAGCAAATTGGTACAAACACCACCTTCCCTTACTTCACAGAGAAGTCACCCACAAGCTGCACAAGCCACCCTTGCCTGTGTGTCATTTCACTGAGTGCACAAATTAGTGCAAAATGGACAGGGGTTCATGTTTAGATATTGTTCAGACACCTCCTTTAGCAGCAGAACCAACACCACTGACTTGGTGTAGAAGATAAATCGGAGCGGAAAATTTCTTACCCACTAGGTGTTAACCATAGCTGAGCAGAGGAGGAGGTGATGTGTAAATGTGTCGAGCCAGAATGGTACCAGAATACTAAAGCAATGTAACCCTCCCAGCGCTATAAGACTACACTGCATACACACTGAGATGCTACATTTTTCCCACTTGAGCCAGTGACATGGACAAGGTAAGATAAGGCCCCCAATCTTGACTTTCCACATGGGTGGGGAAGTAAAATTTTCTGGAGCTATAGCATAAAATATGCTAAATTTTAGCAGAGTGACAGGGTAAGGGAGTGAGGGGGAAGAGAGGGAGGGGAGAGAGAGGAAGCAGGGAAGATATTCTGGAGTGGTCTTTTATCCTCTCCTTTATACACTTTGTCTAGCAGACAAGGATAAATATGAACCTGGGAAGTGCAAGTGTGTGAGGCTGCTTTTTTAGTATCTATATTACTTTTACAGAAGCCAAAGGAGTGAATTGGAGCAGAGGCCTAGCCAATATTTAGTACTATTTACAAGATTCTCATCCAGTGTGGTAACCAGTATGACATACCACACAGACTTCTGGTAGCAGGGCTTTCAAAACTCTGTGTGACTGGTGCTTCTGTTGTGCTTCTAAGATGTGTTTCTGATTTATGCTTATGTTTAAATTTTTGATTGTGGGAAACCTATTATTTGGACAGTATAACAACTTATACTTAAAATGCATGAAGTAGAAATTGTGTGTTTAAGATGCATCTCTGTGAAAGAACAGTTTTTTTCTGACAATCTGAGCTTGAAAGCAGAACGGCCTTGGCTTCATGTGTGTTGCACTCTGTAATTCCTTTAAATGAAGAGGGAGCTAAAATGCTTTTTCTTCTCTTTTCTAGTCAGATAGGACACCTTTAAAAGCTTAATTTTTGGTACTGAAATCTCCAGAGACACATTGAAGCCTTTTGTAACTTGTAAACCAAACATGTATTTTGTAGTGGGGCAAAACATTGCAAATATTTTAGGAGACAATCACTAAGCATGATCATCAGTGGCCTCTGATCTGGAATAATCAGAGAGCTAAATATATGATGGAAGCTGAGAATACAAACCCTCTACCTCCAAATGCTCAGAACTCAACAGGATCAAGCATTAGTACTGGTCATTGTGTAAAGGAATGTGTACATAAACAGAGGCAACATTGGAATCTCCTGTTATGCAACAAACAGCCTTTTTTACCTTCTTGTGGAAATAGAGTAAATGATTCAATCTGCAGCAAAGAGAGAGAACTTCACACAAGAAAATTAAAACAAGTCCTACTGTTCTCGAAATAAGTCTGGTGCAAACTTATGGACATTTACTCCCATAGTCTCTACTGGAATAGGGAGCACTGGGGTCTGACTTGATGGTAAAGTGCTCTCAGATGCCTCTATGTAGTTTGAGTCACTGTGCAGCCTGTCCTTTCTGGGCTTTGCATCCAAGCAGGAAGCCTGGAAGAGGGCCTGGACTGTGTGGCACTATGTATAGTGAAGTGCTCTGCCTTCCTAGCAGGTCCAAGGGGCAAGTCACAGATGGCTCAGATCCCTCAGAGCTTCTCTTTTTGTGCCAAAGCTCTGTTTGGGTACCTAACGGGGCATAATGAGGAGGACACATAGGAAGTAACAGTGCCCCCTCAGAGCACCCGTTTGCGGTGGGTAGGAAAGGGAGCTGGGAACATTAAGGATAAGCAGAATTCGATTTTTACAGTGAATATTATTCTGTATTGGAATAATCTTGTAGAATTCAGATACTACAGAATTTTTTTGACCTGTCATATAGGAAAAAAAAAAAAAGAAAATATTATCTTTCCTTTTTTTTTAATTGAAGCAAACTAAAATATCCAACACATTTTTGCACACGGTGCAAATAGAAGATTTGAGAACCCAAGAGGCTTTATCTTTTACTAGGAGGTTTTTCCCTTGTTCTTTTTACAAGAAAGTGACCCAGAAATTTTCAACCTAATGCAGCTATACTGAGAAAGGAAGGGATGATGACAGTGAGGTAGAGGAAATTCCTGTAAAGGAAACAGACTCAACAGAGTGAACAGCTAGAACTAACCACAATTCTTATCATACTGTGTAGGATGTGCAAGTAAGATTTTAAGCTAATTTAAAAAAAAATTATATCTTTTAGCTCCAGATTTTATCCCTCCCTATCCCATCTGATTGAAGGTGAGTTCATTTTATTACCTTTGAACATGCATTTTAAATTGACTTTAACTCTTTGGTCAGAAAAACAGCAGTCTTAGTAAGTAGCTTCGTTAGATTTTTTTTCTATTTTGTAGGTATGGTGAAGCTTTTTTATCTCTTATGTGGCTATTACTAATCTTAGTTCTAGAATCAGATTATGTTTGCCTTTCCATTAATAAAAGTCCAATACAAGACACAGGAATTAATACATCACTTTGATGGTGAAGTGATTTTCATCAGAATCAGAATTGTATGATGGTATGATTGTGGCATGCCACTCTTCACTAGACTTCAGAGATATCTTGAAACTTGGAGCAGCTCTCAAGAAATTGATCTTGATTTCTTTTGCTTATATTTTGTGTAAATACACTGGAGAAGAGGAGACTGAGGGGAGACGTCATTGCAGTCTGCAACTTCCTTGTGAGGGGAGGAGGAAGGGCAGACACTGATCTTTTGTCTCTGGTGATCAGTGACAGGACCTGAGGGAATGGCCTGAAGTTGTGTCAGGAGGGTTTAGGTTGGATATTAGAAAAACGTTCTGCACTCAAAGGGTGGTTGGGCACTGGACCAGGCTCCCCAGGAAAGTGGTGACAGCACCAAGCCTGACAGAGCTCAAGAAGGGCTGGGAGTTGGACTCAATGGTTCTTGTGGGTCCCTTCCAACTTATTCTGTGATACAGTGAAAATTCTGTGAAATAAAAATTTACTGTTTTCTTGTAAGAGTCTTTTAGGGGTTGAAACATAGACAAAATAATAAAATTCCTAATCTTCTCTCTTGCATTTTTTTATCACAAGGAATTATTTTAAGACCATATTAATTTCCTTTGTATATAAGATACTTTCCAATTACATGGTATCCTAAATCCCTAGACTAAGGATATGACACCATGGGTGTGCACAGGGCAAGAGAAGGCAGAGAGACTTTTGATAATAAATTGCCTAGACTGCTTTCTTTCTCTGGCAGATACTGACAAAGATGAAAGGAGTCACTGAGTAAACCAAGTCACTGAATCACCTTGAGTCCATCTGCAGTGCAGATACACCTGAATGGTCATTGCTGTCTGCTTCTGCTGTGAATTTTCCTGTTCCTGTCAGACATACTTGCAAGAACACAATTCTTAATTTCACATCCTACCATATTTTTTAAACACGAGAAAAATGCAAAAATTACAAGATTCCCTAATAATAGTGTTATCAGTTAGCAAAAAAAAAAAAAAAAAAAAAGCTGTTTTGCATTTTCCCATGCCTAGCTAAAGACAACAGAAAAATATAAAGATTGCTAACCAAAGCTGTAACATTCAGTAGTTAACCTTCCCTCTCACATTTCTTCCCCCCATTTTTGAGCTTGAAGAGGATATCGTTACTATGGCAGTAAATTGGAGAACAGAGAGTTTATACATCACTGGCATTATTAAATGTTTTGTGAATGGTCACTTGATGTAGATCATAGAATCATAGAATCACAGAAGATGCTGAGTTGGAAGACACCCACAAAGATCATCAAGTTCAACTCCTGACTCTGCACAGGACACCCTAAGAATCACACCATGTGCCTGAGAGTATTGTCCAAACCCTTCTTGGACTCTGCTGTGACCACTTCCCTGGGGAGCTGGTTCCAGTGCTCAACCACACTTTGGGTGAAGAACAATTTCCTGATATCCAACCTAAACCTCCCTTGACTCGGCTTCATGCCGTTTCCTTGAGTCCTGTCATGAGAGTGAAGAGATCAGAGCCTGCACCTCTGCTTTTGACAACAGCAACGCATTACATCAGCTCACCTGCTCAAGGGGCTGCAGCACTGAGCCATACAAAAGGCCCTTGGGTCCTGACTGCTACTGGCATAACTCAAAACCTTGGTTTTATACAGAATTAACATGGCTCGAGATGCAGTCTTAATGAATGCCTTGATCAAGGTCTTCACAGCTGTTATAAACTCAAATTCAAGTGTCAGGATCCACTAATCCTTTTGCAGTGGATAAAAAAGATAGATAAAGTCAAGGCAGAGGTTTGCCCAGAACTGGTAGCAAACTCTCTTTATACAGACACACATACCAGCTTGGAGATTAAGGATGGTATTAAAAGATGTGTGGGGTGATGACAGTTGGCAGCAGCCAATCTGTAACAAAGCACCAGGATGGGGGCAGACAAATGAGTTAACTTACTCCCTGTGATCTAAGAGCATAAAAATAGATCATTCCGTTCACTTGCAAGGAATGGAAACGTTCTGAAGAGAATGGTGACTAAAAGTGGTCTCCTCTACACCAAACAGCTGCCTGAAAAAGTGCAGAGTGGGAGTTCTCATCACCTCTATCTCTAGCTCAGTGTGCACTTTTAGCTCTGATGATGCCTGCCAGTACAAGTAGTGTCTGGTTTGCATGAGGTGCCAACATACAAGGACTAACCTCTGCCTGACCTTTTCTACTTTTCCATTGGGCTGACTCAGTGCCTTGCTGACACCAGTTCAAATGCAGAGTCACTCTGCGGCCAAAAGAAAGGAAAAAAAACCCTCAAGGGCTCAGTTGAACAATGCACGGCTGCACAAAGTGAACATCAGCAAAGTACATGCCCTTTACTCCTGAATCAGGCACTCCAGGCATTGGATATGTCCTTACTAAATATCCAAAGTAAGCCATGGCTGTTGAATATTCACGCTGGGCAGCCTGCCTTCCTTCTAGCCCTGTGATTGAGAAGGCTGTGGGATGCAGATCAAACCTCTTTGCGGAAGAGAGAACACACTCAATACAATATGATTTGGGATTTCACCTTGGACAGGGTGCTGTCATATAGGGGTCTGGATACAGCTGAGTGCTTTGTGGACCTGCTCCCACTCCCCTGGGTGTTCCCAGTCTCAGCTTACAGGGGGCACACAACAGAGCTGATACCTAATGATGGTGTGGGTGTCAGTCATCCTGTTCGGCAGGGCTCCGCCTGAGTCGTTCAAGCAGTGCAGCACAGCATGGTGGAGCAAAAGTGGCCTGGTGCTGCACACCTGGCTAAGTCATGGAGAAGAAGAAGGGGTTTTTGGGTTGCTCTGCTGACCCTAATGGACATCTGAGAGTATGTCCATTTTAGCTGGTAACAAAGCCCAGTAGGAGCATGTCTCTTGGGTAAAAGAGATAGAACCAAAGACCTGGCCCACACACATGCTTTGAGGGTTTTACTTCTGCACAGTGTTCCAGTCTCATGGGCTCAATGCCGTTTGCAGCTGCAACGCACCTTCAGATTTGGTTTAAACCCAAAGGAATCCAGTCAACACACTCTGGGCCTATTGACCTTCAAGATATAACAGTACTCCATGGATTTTTGGTGCCAGTTATGCCTGTCTCAGTCAGATACTGATAGTCATCATTAACTGAAGGCTGATGTTGTTATTTGGTATCTCTCATCTTAGAGAACATGCTCCTATGACATGAGGAAGGATCTGCATTTCCACTCCAGATGTGGACTTCTGCATTTCTGTAGGTGTGACTTGGGAATTCATCCGTAAGCAACTTTATGCAAGGTGTGTTTAAAGAGACTATTGCATGTTCTTGAGTATTATCTATCCTGCATTTCTGTGAAATAATGTGAGCAGAAAAAGTGCTGCGAATCCCATTAAAAAAAAGCACAATATGCAGGAAATAGTGTCTGCAAAGTTTTATAGAGGTATATAATTAAATATGTAATTATCTATCTATGTTATTGGACTCTTATTTAAAAAAAAAGATTTATTTTCTTCTTGTACAGAAAACAAGATGATTCTTAGAGAAAATCTTCCAGAGTATCAACAAAAATTAATAAAGGAAATCACGCTCACTTTGTGCTGGATACTAATGTTTCTCAGTGGGGCAGAAGTTAGAGAGATTAACTTGCCAGGTAAGAGTCTTCTCCAGTGATGTTTGGTGCATCTGGTGTCTTCTGAAAGCTGAGGAAAGGGGATCTTCATATTTCTGTGCCTTTGTGAGTTTTTCCTGCACGTGTCCATACTGGAGTCAGACAAATAGCCTTTCTGCAAGTATTGGTAATACAATTTACCCTAAAGATGATGAAAAATTCAGTTCCCTAATGAAAAGGACAAATGTAAATGCGAATTTCTGAGACCCAAATGGAACAAATGAATTGCTTCTGTGCCTCAAGCCTCCAACAGCTGGTCCAAGCCTCCTGGGGAGGCAGGGACTGGGGAGAAGAAAGACAAGAGCAGAATGAGACTGATCTACCACAGTCTTCCACAGACACAATCTGTCTGGAGGAGCTTGATCCAATTCAGTTTGCAGAGAGAAAATGAAACTGCAAAGAATCTCCCAGGTGGAGACGGCAGGAAGAGATTTCATGCCCTCCCTTCTGCTGGAGTGGAATTCTGCAATACTTTAAAGGGTCACAACAGCCTGACTGACAGGAGGGGTATTAGGATGACTGATCACACCTTTCAGAATCAAAAAAATTGTTTAATTTTAGGGACAGTTACTGAAGCATAGGAGGGGAAAGATTTAAAAGCAGTGAGACAGTAATGTTTGTCAATCTTACCATAAATAGGGCATATGGTGGGCAGGATCTGCTTCTTCAGGCTTATGTCAGAACCTTCTCCATTTATATGAGGAGATCTAGAAGAACTGCATCTGCTTTTCTACAGAGTTGAGGTTTAACAGGTTAGCACCCACGCAAAATTCTTCACTTCTGTAAAAATCTTCAGCTATTTTCACATTAAGCTTTTGAAAGAAGTCCTAATAAACTTTTGGAAACCTTTGAATAAATTTTTGAGAACATTCGCAAATTGCATGTTTAAGGAAACCTATTTTCTATTAGTCCATCATCTGATCACATAAAAAGATATTTAACACAAGAAAGGTAAAATTCTACTTTTGTAGTATCCCTAAGTTTTATTTTTATTTTTATTTTTATTTTTATTTTTTTTCACCATGGCTGTGCGTTTTTTCAGATAGTACTGATATCTTATTGTTCCGCTTTTCAGGATGTTCCCATGTTGAACCTCAAATATGGTATCGTGCCATTAATGGTGAGGAGTTTGTTCTACAATGTGCTTTACCAGACAGAGAAGCTACCAACATTTACAAAAACTCACCTCTAAATCAACACCAGGTGAAATGGTTCTGGCATCAGAAAGGTAAAGAGACACTGAAGGTTATCAAGGAAAGCTCAAATCTGGCTTTCCAAGGCGATGCACTTTGGTTTAAACCAGTAAGGGACAGTGCTTCTGGAGTGTACATCTGTAGGGTGTGGTAAGTAATGGAGCAAAAGGTTTATATTTCTATAGCAGAATTATTGGTTTGGTTTGGTTTGTGTATTAAATGTTTAACTGTTTTTTGTTTTGTTTTTTTTTTTACATCACTCAGGGGAAAAATCCCATGTCTCAAAATTGTTTTGGATGTTCAAACAAAGAAGGCAGCAAAATGTTCAGATTATGACAAAAATATGCTGTATCTGCTTGCTGGCAGTGGGAATTCAATAACCTGTCCTGGGACAAAATGTTACAGCCATATAAAAAAGTCAGATGTAAAATGGTACAAGGTAAGAGTCAGTCTCTTGAGTACTAAAAAAGCTGAGTGGAGATAGAGCTTTAGGTTTAGTTAATGTCTATGTGCCATAGTTCTTGAATTCTACTTTGGCAGGCAATGCAGCCTGAGAAATTCAACCCAAAAGTAGAATCTTGAATTGATATATATCAAGCTTTTAAGAGTTTTGAAGAAATTTGCCACACCCAAAATATTATTCCATGAAAGAAAAGCCAAGAAATGCTTTCTCTTCAGCTAAGAAATTGAAGTAATTGAACATCAAAATATGTTCTTTACAAAACTGACATGATTGAAATGTAACATTTGAGGTTTTGTTTTGACATTTTAAATTCTGAAAATATCAAATATACTGAAGAAAAAACAGTTTTGTTCGAAACAAAATTCTTTTAAGACTAATGTTTCGAATTGTTCTTTCCAAGACTTCTGTTTTTAATGAAACACTATTCCAAGAGCCACTATTGACTTAGTATTTGTAAGGATGATAATATAACATCTAAACCTATATAAACGAGTAAAGGAAAAGAACTAAAATTTGCAGTTGTGCATTTTCCTACCTGGTATTATTTGCATTATTTTTTCTATCATGTAGAATTATGATCTAGTCAAAGCTATTCTTCATTTACTTTCAAATTTTAAATGAGTTATATCTTTACCTGCATCTTGATCTGAAGGCCACTGAAGTTAAGGAGCTTAATTTCATTTACGTTAGTGAATTTTTTTCAGGAACTTGATTTTAGGAAAATTTTTAGTGGTCTCAGTGGAATATGAATATATTAAGCTGAAAAATAGGGGTGCTTTTCAAAAATAGACCATTTTCATTCTTCTAAAAGTAGTGGCAGTGTTCTCAATCTCAGACAATCCAAACTCATTACTTACTTCTCATAAAATAACTTTAAAATGTTTTTAAAAAATTTTTTTACTAAATAAAAAATACCTAGTCCATAAAAAAGTGATGCTTTTAGTTGCCCTTTAATAATAAAAGTTTAATTTAGATTAGCTTCATGATTTCACATTTCTCACAGCAACCATAAATTTAAATAATTAATAAAAAGACAATGGTATTCATACATTTTTTTAGTATACATGAAAAATGTCCTCAGACTCCTAATAGATCCCTTTTTGGGCTTCAGTGGAAATACTTTGGTTTAGCCCTACTGCCATGATAATTCTATCCAAATATATTAAAATGCATTTTAATAACAGCAACAGGAGCAGGAAAAAAAAGACTTTAATTCTTTGATATTTTTTTCATTAGGATGGTCACCAGATACAACACAGGAAAAGCAGGCCAAGCCTAAAGCTTAAGCATAGTGAAATCTACTTGAATCCAACCTATGACAAAGATGCTGGAGTGTATGTGTGTGATTACACTCTGTATGACAACACTACCCAGTGGACAATGAGAACAGCAGTAACAGTAGAAGTCACTGGTGAGTAACATAATAATTCAGAGTAAAACACCTGAGGTAAAGTATGTTTTCTCTACCATGTTTATTTATGTATTTGTTCAGGCTCTTGTCCTGAAAAATCCATAAACTGTATTAGCTACAGGATCGTTAATATCCTATTCCAAATATTCTGAAGGCATCTTGGGACACTGACTAGGACATTCAATATTAATAGCAGTAATAGCATGTAGCATACAACACCATCATTTCCAAGATCTTATTCTGCCTTGGATTTACTGTAGTTCCTAACAGTGGGGATCAAATCTGCCATGTCTCTGTACCTCTTTGCAGTCTTGAACTTCCACGTGAAGGGAAGAAGAGGGGCAGGCACTGATCTCTTCTCCGTGGTGACCAGTGACAGGACCAGAGGAAATGGCCTGAAGTTGTGTCAGGGGAGGTTTAGGCTGGATTTTAGGAGAAGGTTCTTCATTCAGGCAGTGGTTGGGCACTGGAACAGGCTCCCCAGGGAAGTTGTCACAGCCCCAAGAATTCAAGAAATGTTTAGACAAGGCTCTCAGGCACCTGGTATTTCACTTGGGGATGGTGCAGTGCAGGGGCAAGAGTTGGACTCGATGGTCCTTGTAGGTCCCTTCCAACTCAGCTTATTCTGTGATGCTGTTATACGTTTCTCTGCTGTGGCTTGGTTAAAAAAAAAAAAGTGTTATGTGGCCCCATTTCCTGCAGTATGGGACTTTCCTAGAATATCAGAGCTGTGGGTTTTATTTTATAACCCGTGGGTGTCAATATCTGTGCCCTTTGGCAGCCCGTGTTTTGAAAACAGCTATTTTAGTGCAAGTATCTGTGCTTGTGAATAAGGTTTGTGTGTGCTCTATTTGTGCTTAATGGGCATGGAAAGAGGCTTGGCAGGGAACTGGTATGAGGATTGCATCCTTCAGGGGGATTTGCAAGGGAGGAGTCCTAATTTTTGAACCCTAATAATCTTAAGTGCTGGCTAGATCCTGAGCTCCTCAGTTTATGTAAAATGACAATGCCTCGGAGTAGCTGAGATAGCAAGTGTTTAAGCAGCTGCCTAAGTTTTGTGGTTGAAGCTCCCTTATTTGTGCACACTCAGACACCTCATCAACTGTAAATCATCCTCTTGGACTTAGGTGTCTAAATTCCATCTAACACTTGAAAAATTAAATTGTAAGCTATTTTCTCTTATCTTCTGCATTGACAATAACTTTATACTTATTAATAATACTCCTATTAATTGCAGCAAAAAACACTATTCATCCACCAAATCTTTTGTATCCCAATGGTGTTGTGATCCTCGAAGCAGAGCTTGGTAAGTTTCAATTCCTCATCTAAAAGCAAAAGGAAATATTTAAATGAGGTATTGATAAATAATGATAAATCTTGATAAAGCAAATCAGCTTTGCTTTCTAGGCTATTTAAGAGAAAAATATTCTGGTGACCTCCATGCATGATTTTCCTGTGTTAATTTGTTCCAGGAAAGCCACTTGAATTGAAATGCCATGTACAGTTTGGGTTTGAAAGAGTTTCTCCCATGAGGGTAACTTGGAAACAAAACAATGAAGAAAATATAAATGAGAGATTGAAGCAGGAAACAAGGTGAGAAACACACCCCACCCCCTACTCCCCCAGTAGTCTGATTACTACTATGGCCAGCAACTGTGAAAGTCCTTCTACAACTTTACTGAATACCTTTTATTGAAAGACAATCAGAAGGCTCTGTTCTTCCACCTAGTAAAGTGTATGTCCATGAGCATGTGACAGGCATGTGCCCTTCACATACAGAAGCACAGATTGACGGCTATAAAATCAATAACTCAAACGTTGCACAATCTTAGCTCTTCTTCTTAAAGCTTTAGCTCGTAGACAGCTTCTACATGAATGGTGCCTGCTTGCCTGTGCCTGCATCAGTTGTTTTCAAATATTCTTGTCTTCAGGTGTTCTTGAAAACACTGTTGTGCCTTGGTAGCAATTCACATAATCATTTTTGGCAGCTGTCTCTGAGTGGGAAATAAACCAGATCAGTAAAACAGTACTGTGGTCTTTGAAAGGAGTTTGTGTGCCTCAGATGGGGTGTGTTTACAGACTTGGTCTGAGGACTTGCAGCACTGAATTTCAGGACACTGAATTTTAGGATCTTTCCCTGTCAAGAATTAACCAAACCCTGCAGAGAAGAAACATGTAGGGGAAAGGTTTCCTGTGACTTGGGGACAACCCCTAGAGTCACTGCACTTCCCTTTCCTTCCTGTTCTCATTCACTTGCGCAGTGTTTAACTTGGGCAAGCAACAGAGTGGAGGCAACATAGGCAAGTGTGTCTTTCACTGCACAGCCCTGAGTCATCCTTATGGGTAAATTTTCTGTACACGGGGCAAGCAAAACCCTGCTGTCCCTACTAAAATCTAGTTCATAATAGGAGCCATATGGGAAAAAATATCAAACGATGATATTACACATGCACACACTCACTCATGAGGTAGATTGGAAATTGGATTTTCCTAACTTTGGAATGTTTAGCTTTGCAATATCCTTCTTAACAAGTTTTTAGCTTTTTTCATGGGTAAAGGTTCTGTTTATTTTTTAGACACAAATAAATGAAACATCCCCAACAGACTTTGGCTGAATCCTTGCCCATGTTCATGCCTGTGTATCTTGAATTAGCAGAGATGGCCATGGGAGACCATCATTTTGTAGTGACATGACATGAGATGCCTTTTAGGATGACCCAGAGATGCTGATACTTGCGGTTTTCAAAGGCAAATGCTGAAACTCAGAAACCCTGGGTATTCTAGAGTGATTGCAGACACAGATCTGTTACCCATATCCTTCACTCCACCCTGAATGGATTCCTCTATAACCTCTTCATTTCCTATACTTCTGTCTCTTATATCTATGTTATTTGATTTTCCTATCCTGCCCTTGGGCTTTTTACCCCTGTGCAAGAGGCTGTGCTGCTCAGTCTTTTTATCCAGTTAGTTCTCTCTTGGGGCTCCTTTTAGAAGTCTAATTTCTCTGCATTTCGGTGGGGGAATGTTTTAGAAAACACAAATAATCTTATAGAAGTCAAAGGGGACCATATATTGAAAACTTGGCAAGTGGTATTTTGCTGAGTTGATGAATTAAGAATAAACCTTTCAGTCTTGAGACCTATAAAAGTATTTTCTTACAATGTTAGTTAATATTTTCCTACAATGTATAAACCAAATGGAGGTTCCAAACCAGAACATTGCATTTGTATTAAAAGTTCAAGATGAATGTTAAGAATTTGCAAGCTCCTCTTTCTTTGTGTATGCGACAATGGGAGATTGTGTGAATGAATAGCAAAGGTATCATGCAAATACACATTTTTTTCTCTCTAGTGTTTATCCAAAAGGTCTGAAGGGGCACACACTTCTTCATGTTGCAACACTGAAAGAAGTTACTGAAAAGGACTTCAGAAGCAACTTCACATGCTTTGCTGAGAATTCAGTGGGGAATGCCACCGCTGTGGTCCAGCTGAAAAGAAAGCAGAGAGGTAAAACTTTCGACTGGTGACTATTTTCCTCTGAAGACATATTTTGATTTGCTCCACTGCTACTAATTAATTTCCCACTGACACTGGCTTTTTAGCGAGTAGCAGATGCTTCTTGAAGCTGGATGGGAGAAGTCTGATTTGTCAGATGTCTTGAAAGCCACAGTATTCTGACGATTATTCAGAAGGACAGGGCTTTCTGGGGACTTTCTGCAGGCAGGTGAGCCAAGTGGAAGCTGAAGAGTAACTGGGAGGGAGAAGAGGTGAATAGCATCTCTGAACTTTAGTAGGCAGTCTACTGAATTGAAGCAGAGATGCTGCTGAAAGCAGCGGTATTCCTTGATTTTCATAGGACATTTTTGTTTGCTTTCCCAGTCATTAGCAAGCATGTCTCTGAGAAGTTACCTGATATGAATGTGGCAGCCTTCCAAGCCTTTCAAGGCCAAAACCAGAATCAGTGTGGAAATTAAACTGTTGAACCATGGTTCACAGGGGAGATTCATCGTTGGAGTGGCACAGTGCAGCTATGTCTGTTCTGATGTGACTTTTCCATCTCAGGCAATGACTGCTTTCAGCACTGCTGAGTGTACCAGAGACTGTTTTCTCTATGCCTTATATCACAGTTTGCCTTTTCATACCACCAAAGAGATGCCATTCAAAAAAAGTACCTGATGGTAAACTGAAACTCTATGTTAAGTTTTGCAGCTACATGATATCCTGACTTCTGTAAATTTTGCCAGTGTGGTAAGAAAGAAGATTGTGAGATGTCTAGTCTCCATTGTGGACTGAGTTTGTAATCTAAGTGTCAATATTATTTTGGAAAGCCTGAGTTATAACAGACTTTTCTTTCTACAGTGTTGTTCTTATATGTACTATGCAGTGCCACTTCTGCTCTGTTTGCATTCGTTTTGTGCACTGCTTTTATTTACCAGCACTGGATTGAAATTGTGCTCGTGTACCGAAGTTATCTGGCCCGTAACAAAAGTACAGAAGGTAAGAAACTTATAATATTAATTTTCTCCAGTTTTTCTATTGCCTTTTGCCATGTAGGATAATCTGGTATGAATTACTCATTTAATTATGTTCTCTTAATGACCCTGTTCTTCTTGAGCCAATACAAAGGCTGTTAAACCTAGCAAGATGCTCAGTGAATGCAGATGAAAATAAAGCCAGTGGAGAAAATATCTAACACCACAAACTGAAATGTCACCACTAGACTTTTACGCTAATTTATGCATAGAAGATTGGAGTAGGAAGTTGAATTTTGGCAGTCAACTGGCAGAGAATAATTTAGCACCTTCAACGTTTAAAAATCATTCTCCAAAAAAGTTCAACAGAACCTTTGGACAAGAATGAAATGACCTTGCATAATGAAGTGAGGGACTCCAGAGTCTATTGTATTTTTCACTTGAAGCCAAAAAGTTTCCCAGAAGGATAAACAAAAGAAAGAAATAAGGTGATATAAGACATATTTCCTTTCTAAAAATTTGGAAACAATCTTGACATTTGCAACAGAATGGTTAGCTTTTGATATTTCAAGTCTCTGTAGTAGCATTGCCCCATCATCTCAGCTAAAACAGGAATCTGAAAGAGCAGAGAGTGTAAAAATGTATCAGGAATCACTATGAGTGCTTCAAAGAACTTAACATATAATTTTCTTAAATGGGTGGAAAGAATTCTGATAGTTTGTGCCCAAGAAAATTTTTCTAAAAATGTTTACATCTTGATGCCATTTGAGATAGGGGTGTCTGAGTCTGCTCTTGTGATTGCATGTGTATATGTACCTCATACATGAGTGTGAGATAGCTCTATCTAGATACCTATAAATACACACACAATGAGAAAAGTAACTGCCCTTTTGGGAAACATTTTTGTGAGCCCTAAAGCATTTGGCAAAAGTGATTTGGGAAATCACTCAAAATTTCCCCTGTCTTTGGTAACAAAGTGATTTAAGAACTTCTGGAAAGTCCCCTTAGAATACACCCTGTATGTCAGTAGGACAGAGACAAACCTGCCAAGGTTTATTCATAGAAGTTGAAGACACCTTGGGGTCCACCGTGGCAGCCCTTGTCCCTTGCCCGTCCCCCGACTCTCATGTACCTCATGCACAGAGCACCATTTGCAGCGTGGGGATAAACAGGGTGTGCAGACAAACCGTGCCTACCCAGAGAGTTTTCTGCCTAAGGACAAATGTATTCTCACCCACAGCATTATGTCCTTCTCACTTCATGTGGATCATATCAAGTCACCTGAGGTCTGAAGGGGCTTGCTCATAGAGCAACAAAGCAGCAGTTATGACTTGATTTTGCTGTTTCTTGCTTTTTGTAATTTCTTCTCTCACATCCCTCTCAGCACAGAATTGGAGAATTGAAAAATCCTACGAGGTTGGAAGGTTTCCCTGGGCACCTGCTCAAAGCAGAGCCAACCTAGATCAGGCTGTGAAGGAGAATGCACTGCAGTGTTTGACCACTCTCACTGCAAATTTCTTCATTAACATCTAATGAGACCATCCCTTGATGGAACTTTTATCTGTTGCCTTCTCTGCTGTTACGGTCTCCATCATCTTTGTACCTTCCCATTTGGTAGTTGAAGGCAGCAACAAGGTCACATTTTTTCTTATGCTTTTCTAACTCTTGGGCTTCCTCCTTAGCCAATTAAGATATGTCTCTTAAAATCCTACCTTCTTCCACAAGGAGAAAGAAATAATGTAGGAGCTTTGACACTAACATTTATAGACCATGTATGCAGTCACTTTGTTTCAGTCAGGTATGCTTCATTTCCTACATTTTGAGCATCTTAAATGTTTGTGCCAAAAGTTCCTCAGCTTGTAACTGTCCTGTATAATTATGTGAAAAACTGGCCTAGTGGTGCTTACTTTGTTTTTAACTTGGTATTGTAATAGTAATATTATAAAGGAATGTATCTGTTGTGGTTGTTGTCTAATAAGATTGTAGTGACCTCTGTCGGTGAAATGAGGAATACCTGGCTTGTAGTGCAATTTATTGTCATTTAAAATCTCATTTCAAAGGAGCTTCAATTTAGGGTATAGATGAACTGAAGTTCAGCTAAACAAATCTAGTGACCCTTTGCCCCACCTTTAATTCCCACACTAGTCCTGTGTGCCTGCTGCTGGTGGTTCACTCTTGTGGGCCTAAATAGGCTCAACTTGGCAGAAAAATAAATCAGTAAAAGATAGTGAGTAGCCAGCAAAGTGAATCATCTTCCTCTGTTACCACAAGAGCTTCGGCACCAGTAGAAGGATGTGGTTGAAAGTGTGTGTCCAGGAGTAAGGGGAGGAGCAGAGATGCAACCTGTGTTCTCTGATCACAATCTTGGCCTCCAAAGCTAACCTGCACACCTATGTTCTGTTTTGATGACATACTTTCTGCTACGTCCTGATTCTGAATGTAAGTGTTCAGCCCCAGCTCATCCATGTTGCTCGTTTTCTGCGTGTTTCCTTTCCACATGAGCTCTTCTAGATCCTGTGGGAACTTGGTAGCTCTAGCTCATATTTGTGATCCTAATCTTAATCAGAAATCAGGAGGTTAGCACTGAGGCATGTGGATCATGATACGCAACCCTTGGGTGTCTGTGCTGGAGGCAGGTGTCTCGGTTCCCAGGCGCTGAAGGTGCAGTCAGTGTGTGAACTCCAGAGAGCTTCTCAGCTCACTCTGCAGCAGCACCCTGCAGTGGGACTCTGCTCTAAACAGATGAATTTCTTTCTGGTTTCTATTCACTGTATTGACATACAATTCAGCTAATTGAACGTAGGTGTCTGATGTAATTTGGGTTGCCTGAGGATGTCCTGACATTCCAAAAGACCTGAGTCTCGAACGCTTCCCCTGTCAAATTTGGCAGTCTTAGGACACTTTAAGTGGCCTCAAGCAACAATATATGGGGAACTGGTCTGTGGAACCCCACTGTGCCTTTTGCTTTCAGCACAAACTCTTTTAATGTTCCTCCTCCCTCAAATGTAGCTCAAATTTTGTTCAGAAATACACAAAATTTGCCTTTGTCTTGCAGTTAAGAATGGGCCCAGTTCAAGACATTGGTACCAAGGTTATTGAAAGCTAAAAAATTCTTTATATATTCTTCATCTGCACCTTACAAACATTTTTTAATGAGATTTAAACAAAGTTCAATAACTAGTCAGCATTTGGTGTCTGAGCTAATACTTTGATCAGACTTAGGCTTTGCTCATTAGTCTCTCTGCTTAGAAATATAACAGTGTATGAAAACAGCACATCTTTTGCAAGCAGCTAAGATTTAAGAACATTGTTCCTTTAAAATTCATTATATTTTAAAAGAAGGTTGGCCATTGATGAGAATTTTTTTTAATCAGCATTTGCTCAAATGAGAGAAAAGTTTGAGAATCGTTTCTTACTTCATGGCTTTTGCCTGGAAGGGGCCAGACTTTTAAACTACCTTACACTAGCCATCTGTATCTTCCTTGTTTGCTTTGACACATATGTCTACAAAATTTGCAAGGCAGTGAGGAACAAGGTTGTCTTTGGTAACTGGATAGCTGTAATCCATGAACAGGTAATAATTTTAGGTTTGTGTTGGGCCTATTTAAAAAGATATCAATGAAAACTGAGCATTAAGAAAGAAGTTGAATGTTTAAGCCAGACTTCTTAATGTATAAAATGTCATTTATTTATTTGTTTGTTTGTTTGTTTTAGATGGCAAGGAATTTGATGCTTTTGTGTCCTATGCAAAACTAGACCCTTCTGAAAGTGACTCTACTTTAATTAGTGAGGAAAAATTTGCCCTGGAAATTCTACCAGATATGCTAGAAAATAAATATGGATACAAGTTATGTATCCTTGAAAGAGATATTCTTCCGGGAGGAGGTAAGGTCCTTGTGAATGGTAGAAAATCCTCAGTTTTTATAAAATTGTGTTTCACTTTCTAAAATAACCCTTATGCACCAGATAAACAAATTGTATATTTTGGTAGTGGAGTTTATGCTAAAATCTCATAACGTTTAATAATCCCAAATCTCATAATCTTTATGTCTAGTCCCTGCACCTGAGGCATACATACATTTGAGTGTGGTCACTGGGACCTCCTAGGCTGAGACAAAGCTTCTTGTACAAGAATTTCTTTGCAAGCAGACTCCATTCCCTGGAAAGAAAACCTCAAATATTTCAGTAGTTACTTTCTGAGCAACTTTAGTCAGTGCTACCTACAGTAATTATAAATCCCTGAGTAACTGTTTCTGGGAGAGACAAAGACAAGTCCAAGTGTATCTTGAGACCCTGTCTGAGTAGCAACAAAGTGTGTTGAAATCTCAGCTGTGCCCTACCCCTCCTGAACAGAAAGTTGTGTTCTCCAGTTGTGTAAGTACAGCCGTGGTGCCCTCTGTTAGCAAACACATTTCTAGGGGTTATGCGATTGCTCAGCATTTGAATTCTTGTCTTTCCTTATTTCTGGGTTTTAGCTGTTGGTAAAGGAATTGATAAGACAAAAACTCCACTGTAGAATGCAGTAACTCTCACCATTTCCTCTCCAGCATACACAGATGAAGTTGTTACAGCTATTAAGCAAAGCAGACGGGTAATAATTATTCTGAGCCCAGCCTATATCAGTGGACCAAGCATCTTTGAACTGCAGGCAGCGGTGAACTGTGCATTGGAAGATAAAAGGGTCAAATTGGTATTAATAAAGTTCCAGGATTTCCAAGAGCCAGAGACTTTGCCTCCAGTAGTGAAGAAAGCTCTTCGGATTTTGCCAATTGTTACCTGGAAGTCTTCTATTTCTGCAGCTCCAGACAAGAAATTCTGGAAATATATGTGCTACCACATGCCAATGAAAACTACTAAGATGCTGGGAAATTGCAGCCTGAAGGGCTTATTCCAAAGGTTTTTTAGACTGGTATATTGATAGCAGAAATTTCATGGGGGGATGACATCAGGCTCAGGAATGGTGTCACGATAGTCGAAGACCTTTTCTGTATCATCAGACTGCTGTGAACTGTTGCTACAGTCAACAATAGCTCACTCTGAAGTAGTAAGCAGGACGGAAGTGTGACTGCTGTAGCCTCGCAGTAAAACTGTGTCACTGCACACAACTGTAAAATGTGTGCTAACTTTCCTAAATTATTATTGTATTAATCTTTTTATAATATTTATTATACTTTTTTGTTCTAATTTTTGAGACAATGTTCTTTGCACTGTATTTCTTCTGGAATATTTTTATAGTTGTTTGCTAGAAAAAGATTAAAAAAAAAGGAGCTCCAGAGAAAGCTTGCAGTTTAATTTTCTGATGCAGTCCAGTGGGACAAATCCAAATTCTTCAAACGAGTTACCTCCTTCAGTGGGAGAAACAAGAAATACCATGGGAGACTGCTACAATTGCGTATGCCAGAGGGATTCAGAAAAGAAAGACCATTCTGTCAGGCTGATCCCAGGCATCTCCATCCTTCTTTCAATGAGAGAGAGAATTCCTACCAGTTGTGAAACATTTCACACCCAGAGACACCTGCACATTGGTGATCCTGTCTGATGCTGGTCACGCACTGCCCACTGAACGTGTTGACATCATGGGTGCGTTGCAGGTGTAAACCAAAGCCCTGTTGCTGTTGTCACAGCTAGTAGACTCGCAGGGACTCTAAAGTCTTTCCCTTGCAGTCCTCTGGCAGCCAACTCTCCAGGGTTCATATCACTTACTCTCATGATGCTGAGAGGCTGTTTGCTTTTTGTTTTTTGCTTTTGCCTCTTTGCCTAGTCTATGCTAGCGTTCCTGAGCTATTTCAGATTAATAATACCCTATATCCCGGACAAAATAGAGCCACCTATTTCTACAGCTTTCCAGGGCTGAGAACGTGCTATCGCAGAATCATGACTGAAAGACAAATGTTTAATTCTGTGTATTAATTGAAGGATCTTTATAAACTATGTTTTTTGTTAGAACAGCATATATAGAGAGTTATGGGATAGAGAGACACCATTCTTATTCTTTTTTTCTTTTGCCATCTTTTCCTTTTGCATCTTTTCCTTACCCACACCCCCTTACCCAAACCTTTGTATACTGGGCCTTTGTTCCGGGCTGGGGGGGAAGGACTGCCCTTCCCTATTTGTATTTCGGAGAAGCTTCCGAAATAAAGTTTTTGCTTTTTTTCCCCTACCTTTAAAAATCTGCCTCCAGCTTCTATTTTGTTGCTCAAAAGTGGGGGTCAGAAGAAGGCAACACTGAAGCCATCTTGCAGCCTGTGTGTGTATGGCTGTAGCTGAGCAAAATGCGGTGGTCAGTATTAAGAAATCTGAGTAGTATAGCCACTGATCTGTTGTTCTGTTGACTTCATTTGGCCTTCAAGTTAACAAATCCTTGTTTTATAATGCTAACTGAATAACTCATCTGCCAGATTCCTTGTTGGAAAGGGATTTCAAGAAATACAGCTGTTGACAGGAGCAGTATACTTTAAAAAGGAACTCTTTTGCAAGCAGGCTGATCATTATCTACCTAATTCTGTACTGGGTTCAAAGCTTTCAGTGGAAGGGCTGGTGGTGCTGTGAAGTCGAGCAGAAAATAGTGCTTCTATCTTTGAAGCAGAACATCAAAGGGCATCACTGACTGTACCACAGGAAATTTTGACACTGCAGTTGCGCCTGCATTGGGGATTTAGTTCAGATCATTATAAGGTTTTGAAGCAAATTTCCCAGTTTTCACCACGTTACCTTTTGCTCTGCATTGCAGAGCATCACAGTTGCACGCACTGGATCCCTTCCACAGAAAGTCAAGTGGAACATGTTCTCCATCCATGAAGGGTCATTCAGTCTGTGAAACCTGTTGGTCTGAAGGAATCTCCTCCCAAACACATGCAATCCTCAGAACTAGTTGTTTTAGGGTATATATGTTCTCACTATCTGCACTCTCTTCTAACAACCAAATCATCACTGAATTAGATAATTTGTCAGTAAATTAAATGCACTCACTTCCAATGTATGTGATACAGGCTTTAGAAGCTTTTAATCAACAGCACTATGTGTGCACACTTTGTTATCCTAACACTAAACATGGTAGTTTCTGTGGAGGAGGGAGGATGCTGGCCTTTTGAAAAAGCTCTCCATAAGGGCAAATGTCATGTTGGAAGAGGATAATGTGGCTGCCCTGTAAATGCCATACTTGTACGAGTAAATCAAATGCCAAATACAAGATAACTCAAGATCCAGTTTTAGGCATATGATGTGACTGAGACCTTCCTCTTTATGTTGGTACTACGTGCTGAGTTACATACATGTGAGTAAGAGAGCGAACCCCTTTCCGAGCGAGGACGTAATTTGCGCGGTCCCCCACCAGATGTCCCTACCGTGAGCTCTGCACAGTCCCTTTATTTACACACCGAGCACTTTTGTTACCAGGTGCGACAGGACCAGCGAGTAGTGCCAAGTGTGGTGCCTGAGGTGCCAGTTGCGCTGCGGAGGCAGACGGGGAGTGAGGGCAGGAGAGGAAGGCACTAAGCAGGCTCTCCTGCCTGCTCGCACTGCCACCACCTCTCCGAACTGATGCTATTCACTCGTGCTGCGCTTGCTGCCTGAACTGTGAGCATTGACTGGTTTTTTGTTTCTTGTTTGGGTTTTTTTGAGAGTGGGAAAAACAGAGAGGCTGGATAAATAACATAGTTTGAAAGGACTTTTTATTCCTCAACAGGGTGATGCTGTGGCCAAGGTTTTTCTGGGTCAGAGGAACCTGCACAACCGGTATCTTCATACAAACTGCAGGTCCATCTGTAACACAAGGAACGGGACAGGCACATTAGGGCTTTAAAAATGACCTCTAAGGCAAATGAAAGAGCCCTGGGGAAGAAGTGGCTGTGGCTATGAGCAGTATGAATCAGCAGAAGTAACTGTTGCACACCTTCATGCACCCACTAAACTCTAAATCTGTAATAAAATAGTCACAGCCTCAGATATGGCCTCTGCTGCGCTTGCATATGCAAAGCTTTCAAACTTGTTGCTGTCCTTGTTGGTATCCTTGAGTCTGGCATCCTGTTCTGCTGCTGCTTATGTGGATGAGCCTAGTCTGGGGAAGAGCTTCTTGCCTCACCATGAACCTGATTCCAGGAGTGCTGAGGACTCTTCACAAGACACGAGGCTACATGTTCTCACAGTGGACTATGACTATGTGCAAATTCCCTATGAAGTTACTCTTTGGATCCTCCTTGCCTCTCTTGCAAAAATAGGTAAGTAGAAAATGGGACCTTGGGTCCCCCTATCTTGGAAAGAAGTTAAAATTATACAGTGTAACCAAATAACTTCCACACATTTTGTAGCTGGGATTGATTTTACAGTTTCTGTCCTATAAAGAAGAGGTGCGTTCATTACCGTGGCAATGTCAAAATTGCACTTTGGAATGCTTCCAGCTTACTCAAGTTAACATATGACTTCGAACCCTCATGTCTCTTGGGTTGTGAGTAGCAAGTAGCAACAGAGCTCCCTGACACAGTACGGTCCATTCTTTTCTCTAGTACTTATTACATCACAAGATACCGGAATTTGTAACCTGACACAGCTGTAGAAATCAATTACACCAGACTGAGACTTTAAGCATATTGAATTTTGGGGAGAAAGGGGAAAGAATTCTTCCTTTGTGTGAATAATAGGAAACATTTCCTTCTGAGTCTCTGTTTTACATGTTTGCTATTTAAAGTTGCTGAGAAAGTAACACCAGAGGAGAGGAGAGAGACTGCTTGTCTCTGAGGGTGTGGGTCACCAGAGATGTAGGATAAGTACCTTTTGAGTCCATACCAACGCATCTAGTTTCTATTAGACCTCCATGTTGGCATCTGAATGGAGAAAGACAACTCAGCTGCAATTAACATAGTAAAAATGGCTCGTTATGTCTTACACGTTTTCATGGCTGGGCTCAAATTATTTTGACCATTCAGAATTGATGCAGCAATACCAAATAAATGAAGAATATGATAATAATGTGAAGAGCTGCATGCATATAATCTCCCTTTACTTTTGATCTTTCCATGGGATTTCAAATATGTTACAGAACAGACTGGTATGTAGGACTCATGTTTTGCTGGAGGCGGCTTGAAGTTGGGGGACATTTTTCATGTCATAGTCACCCAACAGACAAAAATCCTTGCCACTGACCTTAATTTGCCAGTTTCATTATAGCTGATGCTCTCAGTCCAATTCTTGTAAATACCTTCACTGCTAATGCAATAATAAAAATTTTCAGGAACAAAATTTGTTTTTACGGCAGAGCAGAATGTGTTAGTAGTAAACATATTGAGAAATTTCTTTATTTATAATTCACAAAAGCACAGGACTTACCATATGGCACATCTACTCAATATTCTTGTTTTGAACAAGAAATAGATACTTTAGAAAAACTGTTTGATGCCTCCCAAGTGGACCAGTTCCTTTTACCATGAGTTTTCAAATAATATTATTTTTGATGGAAAATGGAGAACAGTTCATTTCAAATACGCTTGGAAGAAAGAGTTAGTCTAAATAATCTTGTTACCCAGGGAAGAAGTTGTCTAAACTGCTAAATTTTTCAGTGTTTTATTCAGGTATTATCTTTTTTCTGGATTTCAAGATTTCAGAGTGGAAAACTGTTCTGAGATCTTGAAAGGCAAAACGGTCCCCTTAATCAGTTAAACTGATAAGATCTGACAATGATTTTTTTAATTAAAAGGGTGATGAGTAGAGTTATGATATTAGCATACTTTTTGGTAAAAAAAAAAGTAGTGTCCTAAATAAATGATTGAAAATTTCATAAAAATATTTTTATGTTCCTTTGTTTTTGAAGATTGATAATTCAAGGGTCATAGAAATACAGTCATGGCATTACCTTCTAGAGTTACAAGATGAAGGCTGACCTAGCTTCAGGCATGGATTTAAAGGTTTCTTAGTCTACCTCACTCTCATTCTTGTAAATTCTAAAAAAATCCTTCCATTTTTAGTACAGGCACCTCTCATTCACAATACGATCACACAGTTCCCAGTGTAGTGACTAGATCAGCCAGTAGCAGCTGGACAGTAAGGATGCTTGAAGAATATTTTCCTTCCGAGTTGTGGAGGATCTTTTCAAAGAGGTTCTGCCTTCCCAGAAGTGGAGCTTAAGCTCAGACATGCTTGCTCAGAAATCAAGAGCTGGGAAGCAGGAAGAGAAGAAAGTTATCGTCAAGCTCTTGCCCTGCTTTAGTGATACAAGTGCGGGAATGTTTAGGTTTGAAGGGAACAGTAGTGCCTGTTTTTGAATTCATAATCCTAGAAGCAAAAGCTGGCTGTCTGAAGACAAAGTATTCAAATGCAGGCAAAACAACTGTTTGACATCAGGTTAATTTGAGGTTGAATAATACCCTAATGTTTTACTCAAGGTTTCCATGTCTATCACCGATTACCAAGACTCATGCCTGAAAGCTGCATCCTGATTGCCATTGGAGCATTAGTAGGAGCAATCATCTTTGCTTCCCATCACAAATCTCCACCAGTGATGAACTCAAGTATTTACTTCTTGTATCTCCTTCCACCCATTGTCCTGGAGGAGGGTTATTTCATGCCAACTCGTCCATTTTTTGAAAACTTTGGGTCCATTCTCTGGTGGTCTGTTCTGGGATCTCTGCTAAACTCATTTGGGATTGGGCTCTCCCTCTATGGAGTCTGCCAGATTGAAGCCTTCGGCCTGACTGACCTGAACCTGCTGCAGAACCTGCTCTTCGGCAGCATGATTTCAGCAGTGGATCCCGTGGCAGCCCTGGTTGTTTTTGAAGAAGCCTCTGTTAATGAGCAGCTTTACATGATGATCTTTGGAGAGTCATTGCTAAATGATGGCATAACTGTGGTGAGTTTCTTTCCACTTCTTGTCTTCCCCTCTTTGGACTCTTGTGGCTTGTAGGGTTATTTGGCACAGGACAAGAGCAGCTCTAAGGAGATCCTACATACAGGATTTATTTTAGGAATACTCCACTCGATTACACACAAGGGATTTTAATGTATGCAAAAATTACCTCTTCTATTAACTTTCAAAACTATGTATTTTAGAGCTGCTGGAAGAGGGAATCATACACGTGCATGTGAGACCACACCTTGCTCTTGTGTTCACTGAAGTGAATGGTTGTGCTATAGCTGGTTTTCCTGGTGGGATCATTGTAAGACCTTGGAATGTTCTTGACATTGTGCAAGTAAATAAATAGAAAATTATACAGCTTAAAGACTGAAGGCAGCAAGGGTAGAAATACAGGAAACTTTGCTTTGTCATACACCTGAAAGAGTCCTCTGAAAAAAAAAAGCGAGTCAGATGTGGACAACCTCTGGAGGCCACATTCTGTCCTCCAGCCCCTTCTAGAAATTACACCAGAGACCTTAGACAGGAATTCCAATGCCACTAATAACTTCACATAACTCTCTTTCTATCAGTATAAAAATTGACAACTGACAAATGTTTGCCTTTTTCAGCTGTCTTTTCTCAGGTGTCCAGAAACAATGTTTCCTGAATAAGAGAGGTTTTGGTTGGTTGGTAGGGGTTTTTTTCATTGTTGTTGTTGTTGGGTTTTTTGTTTTGGGTTTTTTTTTGGTTTTTTTTGGCTTTTTTTTGGTTTTTTTTTGTTTATGGTTGTTGTTTTCTTTTTAATAGGAAAAGAGTATTTTTACAGAGCTCCTTTTGCTAATCTTTTTCCCCTTATCTCATTAGTTCTGCTAAAATTGGAACAACGTGAAATTCTAGTTGTAAAGCAGAAGTGACAACAACATTTAAAACACACATGTTTTTCAATGAAGAAATTTCAAGCAGGAAGTTTATTGCTCAGAAACCAACAGGACTGCTCATGTGGTACAAGTTAATGGCAGGTTGAGGAGTTTCACTAGATAAGATCTTTACAGAATTTAAATCACAGGAATCTAAACCACATAAAAACTATTTAGATACTGCTATACATGAGGTACAGCCCAACTTGGACCTGTAAAATCTGTACAGAGTTCACTGCTGAAATGCTTCATGGGAGAAGTGCAGTTTATGAGTAATAAGAAAAGGAACAAAGTAATTTCTTTCAGCCATAGCCTATTGTTCATAATCCTTCCCCTTGGTGAATCAGAGATGCAGGGCTGATGTAGAACTAAGGGACAAGCCTTAATTTACATGCAAACTCCTTGGGTGCTACAGTTGTAACAGAGAAATCCCCATTGTATCTATCACATGTCTTTTTGGTTCCTTCAAGTGCCGACCTCAAAAAAGTAATATCCCTTTTTCACTCCGGAAGAGATTGTTTCATGCTTTCTTTTACTGGCTCACCACCTTGCCTTTCCTTTTCTCCCAGCTATTTATGATGCCGGTACGACTCATGATTGTAGTTACATGAGCTTTCAGCCAGGATCCTCTTACAGCAGAATTTTGTAGTGACAGAAATCCTTTTAAAGCAGTGGTGCTTAGGCACTCCCCAGCAGCACAAGGTGTGTTAGCAAAAGGGATGGAAGGGCTGTACGTGGGGTACGTGGGCTACACCACTGTGAGTTCCCATTGCCCCCCACGCCCTCATCTCTGGGGCTCGTCTCAGAGCAGCTGTGCTGCCTTCATTTTGTCAGCTCCTGCTGTTGCATCTCTGCATCAACCACAACTCATCCCTTTTCTGGGCATTTGAGTTTTCAGAATCTCTACCTGGCTTTGCACTTAAGAAGACTGAGTATTTTTCACCTGAATGGAGTCCAGTAGATGACTTTCTGCTCTCTGATACACCACTTGCTTTTTTTTATCTGGGGTGTCTTATCTTACCATTTCCTTCTCTTTCTCTCTTAACTGTTTCGTTTGAGTTGACTCTATGTGTTTAAAAAAGATAATATCACCAAGATATATTAAGCATACATATTTTTTTATTGTTTAAATACAAATATCCCCTGGTTCTCTCCAGTCTGTTTATCAGCTTGAACTTTTTTTTCTCTAGCAGGAAAAACTGATATGAATTTTTTTGAACTTGTGTATTACATTTTAGGCAACAATAACTCTGTCTTCTATTTAGTTCAATATCCTGGTATAAAAAAAAATCATAAAATAACAGACTGTAGAATTAGAATTAAGATCTAGAAGCTACAACTTTGCCTTAAGGGTCTGGGAGAAAAGTGGATAATTTACCCTTTTTACCCATTGGTACATTTTCCTATTCTCCTCAGAGGATCATGTCTGTGGATGGAACAAGAAGGCTCCAAGTCCTGTTAATTGCTTCCTTCCCCAGTCATTTCTGAGTGGACTATTGGCACCAGAATAGCTCGGACAGCACAGGACTGGATCTAGCATATATCATACATTAGTGGAGTTTCAAAGCCCTCTAAATCCAGTGCGGATCTTATTCAAACCTGAACACAGGTGGAATACCCTGACTTTGCTGTGCAGTATTTCAGGCATCTGGAGCTCTGCTCCTGCATATACACAGACCTTTTTTTTCTAAAAGCAGGAGCTGAGCACCTGCATGCATCAGGAAATGGAATATTCACTGACTGCTTCATCTCTGAGGCTTGATTTTATAAACACTGAGAACACCTATACACCATGCTGTACACATAATGAGTGACAGTGACTATATTCTCTAATGGCACCCTCTCTTCTTTGTATGCAGCAGAACAGCTAAATCTAATACATGTTGAAGACTCAAGTAAAATTATTTCTTTATTTGAGGGAATTTGAAATTGCCTCTGGTGTCGCTGAGGAAGACTTTGACTACTGGTATGTATGAGTGCTAGGAAGGAGGATGGAGATATTCTCTACTCCTGCTGTAAAAGTTGTTCCACTGTGCTTAGAGTAAAACTAACTACAGTGGTCAGAAAGAATTATCAGGGTGATAAGCAAGAATTATCAAGGTTGCCTGTGTTGGTGGTGAAGGCAGTCACTTGAAAATCCTTTGTTCCAACGCTTCTGATGTGGATGGTATGTGCAGTAGCTGTATATAGAGAGCTGGAGCGCGGAGCAGACCCTGGGGAGTCCCCTGTGGGTGACAGTGTCATGCTCTCACTTCCTCTCCCTGGCTCCAAGAGCTGCCCAGTGGTACAACATCCTCTCCAAATCACCCAAAGCACGATGTTCTCAGAGTTGCTACGTGAGACCAACTATCAACCTGTCCCTTCTTTTTGAGTGAACAAAAGCACCCAAAGGCTGATTCAGGCCTTCCTACCACGTGAAGAATTCTAATACTCCATTTACTGGCATAAACACTGCAATGTAACTTAGCCAAGCAGCATTTAGGTGGAGTCTTACATGTATGACACAGGGCAGGTTGTCGTACAAAAGAGTTTACTGCCACAAACCATGTTACAAAAAAAATGGAAATTATGTCATATTTCCATAATTTCCATTTGGATGCCAACTCAATTAAATCATATAGACACTTTAGGAACTAGAAAAGGGAAAAAAATCTTATTAAATCATTTGCTGAGGATAACTTGCTTTCTTCATAAGTCAGCATAGATTCATGCCTTGGTATAATTTATAAATAATCACAAGTTTTAGAAAGAGGTTAAAGACTACAAGAAAGGAGAACATAGAGAAAATAGGCTCTGTAATTAAAAGCTATATAGTAAGTGCAGTGAGGTTTGCTTACTGTGGAGATTTGAACCTCTTTTCCTAATCTGCAACTGAAGAGCCAAATTTCATATACCGACATTAGGAAAAAGCAGTTCTTGGTATTTTCTCACATGAAATATTCTGTTTGGCTTTGCCTGTTCCCCAGAAATATTAACAATGAGCCTCCTGGAGAACAGATTGTGTGACAGCTCAAGGTCATACGTCCCTAGCAGCAATTTAAGATTAGATAGTAGCTGAGTTGTTATTATTATCCTAATGAGCTTGACTCTTCTACCTGCAAATACCTGCTTTAGTCTTCTTAATAACCTTCTGGAATTTACTTTATGAAGAAGAAAGACCAAAGAAAACCATGGAATGCAAATTACTTTGGTTTATTTATTGGTTTTGAACTACTGCTTTAGTGCAACAGCTTTGGAGACCTGGTGTCTTTAATTGCTTCCCAAATTCTCTTGAAAACTGAAAGGTGACTTTCATGTGTTACACACTCACTGTAAACAGATCTGACAGGACTTAATATTAACCAATTGTCAGCAACCTCTAAGATCTTTTATTACTGCACCACTCATTACTCTGGAAGCTTTCTATTAGTTTCTAAAAGATGAATGAAAGTGGAATATGCTGAAAATTTTTCATCACCAATTTCTGCAGAAAAGAAATTATTCATATTAAAAGTATGGTAAAGTTTTCTGCTCTAAACTAAAGAAATTACCTTCACAGACCAAACTATATAATACCTTATCTAAAATTACAACTTGCAGTAGATTCAATCTCTCTCTAGTCTGACATTATATTCCATTATTTTTGTGTGTCAAGTGCTGTTGAAAAACATGTAATATTCCTGAGTCCGTCTAATGAAGTTTGTCCAGTCTACTGATCCTATAGAAATCTAAATGGAATTTAAATCAAATATGTGATCCTTAGTCCTTGTCCTGCCCCATCCTGAGTCAGAAGAAGAACATGGAGGATGGAGCCTGAGGTTTTTAAGGTATCTCTCTGGACTTCCAACATCTGCTACAAAAACCAAAAATTAAATTTACCTTCCATAAACAAAAAAGCCAAGCATTTTTTGATTACTTCAATGGCATTTGGTCCCCCAGTGTTTTGCTTTTATTTCACAGCCATCTACCCTTCTTTTCTTTTGCTCTTTTTGAGGACACTTAGCTGACCCTTAGTTCTGGTACTTGGTAGGAACCAGCTGAGGTTTCAATTGTTACTTTTCTGATCTGTCTAAAGAAATTTCAGGTATACACAGACACACACACACACACACACAGAGACACACACACATTGTTTTATCTAGTAAATGAGTAAACCTGACAGGTTCAGAAAGATGTCTGACTGTTGTCTCCATATTTTCACATGCAGGTTTTGTATAACATCTTCATCGCCTTCACCCAGATGCACAGGTATGAAGAAATTGAATCCATCGATATCTTCGCTGGCTTCGCTCGCTTCTTCGTGGTGGGGCTGGGTGGTGTCTTGTTTGGCATCGTGTTTGGATTTGTCTCAGCATTCATGACTCGATTCACCCACAACGTCTCTTCAATCGAACCCCTGCTGGTCTTCATGTTCAGCTACCTGTCATACTTGTCTGCTGAAACCCTTTATATCTCTGGCATTTTGGCGTGAGTATTCCTTATGGCTTTTTGGATGACCTCTTCAAGGAAGTGGCATTGTTTTGTGGTGGTTTGATGAAAGTTGTTACAACACAGGAGTTCAGTCTCTGGCTTAGAGATCTGCAGTGGGCAGCTTCTTAGAGATCTGTAAAATGCAGTGGTAACTAGGAAAAGCAAACCCATAGTCAGTGTAGGCACAGACGTGATACCGAGGAATGTTGGCAAAAATACTGCAAGTTGTGAGTAAAGTGACCAGTGCTGCCAGCATCTATCTACTACCTCTGATAAGAAGAGCAGGATGAGAGAGTGATTTGATAATACATCAGTTTGTCTGTATTTATTTCTAAGGAGCATTGCCATCAGAATATAAGAGACGTAAAGCAATGAGTATGGAAAAGATTAGAAAGGACAGTTTGCATTTGTACACAGCTGTAAACATTATCTTTAACACAATTTACTGGAATTAGTTTACATTTGAACAACATCACTGGGATTGAAACTGAACTAAACAAGACAACAGGGAACATCAAGTACACATGCATACATATAGTCATGTATATGGATTTTAGCAATCATGTTTTGATGTGGTCAGGATAGCTTGATGCTGCTGTAATGCTGGGGACTGCTTTCTCAAAGTAGTGTGATGGCCTGGGTGCCTGCCACAGAAAGCTGGCAGGTTATTTACTGGAGTAAATGCAGAGGGGGTGAGTATTGTGGGAAGGAAAGAGGTTGGTGGCAGGAAAGGAGTTGGAAGAGAAAGGAAGGAATAGGGAAGGAAGTGTGAGGCTTTAGGATAAAACTGTTGGCAGGTGACTTTCAGGGATACCACACCAAACAGCCTCTCTGCAGGGTGAAGTAGGAAGAAGAAACAGGAACCTCATGGCGCTAAAGGCTCCAGCTGGTGCTGCTGGCTGCTGTAGGCTCAGTGCACAGCTGGTGGATGGAGAAGCCTTGCATGGCCTATGCTGGCTCTGAGCTTTCATAGTGGGTCTTGGAGGAACTCATATTCCAGAAAGAACTTCCCTTTATTGAGGACAACCCAGTTTAAACCTAAGAAATACAAGAGTATGGCTGCTGATGTCCAGAGAGGTGCACTTACTCACCTCAACTTGTGAAATACTGATTTCACAGAATCACAGAATGTTTTGTGTCAGAAGGGACCTTTAAAAGCCATCTAGTCCAATGCCCCTGCAATGAGCAGGGACATCTTCAGTTATGTCAGGTTGCTCAGAGCTCCATCCAAGTTGGCCATCAATGTTTCCTCAGGTGGGACATCTGCCACCATGCTAGGCAATCTGTTCCAAAGTTTCACCACTCTTATTGTAGAAAAAGTTCTTTCTTATACCCAGTCTAAATCTACCTAAATATTTTAGTTTAAAACCATTACCTCTTGTCCTATCACAACAGATGCTCCTAAAAAGTTTGTCCACATCTTTCTTATAGGCCTCCTTTAAATATTGAAAGATTGAAATAAGGTTTCCCTGAAGCCTTCTTTTCCAGGCTGTAGAACCCCAGGTTGTTCAGCTTCGGGGCAGAGTTGGATTTGTAAAAACAACCTCTGCAGATGGCCCTGGGAAGCAATATTTGAATATTTTAACATATTAAATAAGTAGTTAGACAGGGTACAGGTTATCTTGAGTAATTAGACAAAGCAGACTAATCTTGTGCTATGTTTTGCATATCCAGCATATCTGCTCAGATTGGGGTGACTGGCAACTTTAGCTGAGCAGGGGTAGACCTACTATACAGTGAGCACTGATACCACACGGACCCTTCCCTACCTGCACTGCCTAAAATACTGGTTCCCTGCCTTCACTGCACTAGACTACGTAGCTCTTTATTTCTTTTGCTTTTTATTTTTGTTAGAATTGTGAAATTATTAGTAATATAAGGATGTTAATATAATTGGGATTTATTATTCTTACTGCTTCATTAAAGAAATTATTTCTTGTTTTAGAGATGGGAACTTATTATCACCTTTCTGAATTATTGAACATTCATTCATTTTTCACTTGCATCATGAAAGTCTATTATGTATGTGTATCTGAAAGTCAACAGTATTAATCATTAATGTCTAATGGCCTTGTCTTGGAGTGTCCTTGGCCATGCTAAATGACTCAGCTTCACCAGGACACTCTTGAGATTTCAGTGGAAATTAAATGAACAGAAACTAGAGGAAGGTTATTTAATGAACAGTCATCGTTTTCTGACTTCACAAGTTTGGAAAAATATTATCAGAAGAAGCCCCCAAAGACTAAAATTGTATCAGTAAAAACACAATAGGTGATGGAATATGTTACTAGCATAGCACTCAATCTATTTATTACCTATGGAAATGCAGAGGGGAAAAGGGAATCCCCTTAAGTAGGGCTGCTCAAAGACTGCTGCTCCATATGACTGTGACCAGCGTCTGTGCTAGGTGGCTGCTGATTCCTCTGAAGCAGGCTCCAGTCTTCATTAACAGTGAAGCAGTGGAAAACAACCCTCTGCTTCCTTAGGCACCTTCCCCACACCCTAGGTAACTAAAGGAGGAAGGACAGCTCTGCAGGATAATTGAATTTCCTCCTTCCAGTGGGTTGCTGTGGGTGGAGAGTCCTGAAGCTTGCCCTGGCACTGCTGCCAGGGAAACATGGGAGCTTTGGCCCTGGCATGGAACTACCACCATGGACTGCCACCACCACCTCAAAGGAGAAGGTCACTAAGAGGCAGGTTGTGTCTCTCTCACTGATCCACCCTTAGGCTGGTACAAAACTGACCCACCTGTTGTTTGAGACAAATATTTGGTGCTTGGTGGCCCTGTGTTAGGCATTCAGAATAAAATGGACTTTGAACTGGAGCATGATACCCTCATTTCCTTGTCAGCAAAGCTGACTAGTTTGCTTCCTTTATCCTGTATATAAAACAGAATTGTAAACCTGAATGAAGATGCTTTTCTACCTAACGAAATAGAAAATGTTACTGAAGAAATGAAATGCTTCTTGATGTTAGGAAGGTCAGAATCTGGTCATGGAAGTGCAGGTAATGATTTTTGAGGTTGTTCTTAACAGAAATGAAGAACAAGTTGTGGCTTATCTCTGATGTTTTAATTGATACAGGATGACAGCATGTGCAGTGACAATGAAAAAATATGTGGAAGAAAATGTTTCTCAGAATTCTTATACCACAATAAAATATTTCATGAAGATGTTAAGCAGCATCAGTGAGACTCTGATCTTTGTGTTCATGGGAGTGTCTACAGTGGGGAAAAACCATGAATGGAACTGGGCCTTCGTTTGCTTCACTCTGCTCTTCTGTCTCATTTGGCGGACACTGAGTAAGTCAGCTTTTGCAGACAACCTTCTCTTCACCTCCGAGAGAAACCCTTTGGTGCAAAGGTGTGTTAGAAAAGTCTGTGCGGACTGGCACAACTGGTTTAACAACAAATTTACTAGGTTTATATCAGTGACAAGCAAATTTCAGAAATCTACACATGGAGAAAAAGGGGAAAAAACCCCCAAACAAGCCTGAATGCCAGTCTCCCCACACAGACTTTATGTTTAGGTGAGAATGGAATTTTTTAAACAAAATTAAAATATTGTCATGATTATACTTATAGAGATGTTTATTTCTTTATTGACTATATGCCCTTTGGGTAAGTGGACCTCAATGATTTAATCACATACTCTCATTAACTTACTAATTAGATAATGTATATCATCACACTTCTAGTGCTATAACACTACAAGTCCTGGGCCAGGAGTACTGGAGGCATAGGAAAAGAGGGAAGTGTTCTGGAGGTGGTAGCAGTCCTGGTACACTTCTCATAAGACATGTTCCTGTGACTCAGCCAGTTTACTGCAGCTGTGGAAGCAGAGAGGCAACACATTGCCATCTTCTCCCTCTTCTACTAGTACTGCCCCGCAAGCATTCTAGATGACATAAGAAAAGAAGGAACGACCTACTGGGTCAGACTAAACTTCTAGTGGTGTCTTCAACAGAGCCTGCAGGAAATGTTAATTACAAAAATCTTGTAATCCTGGCCACTTTCTGGACTTTGTTCACCTCCTGCTTCTTCAACATCTACAGTGACTGTTTAAGAGATGTGTTTGCCTATGCTATGTAGGGGTCTGTTTCGGACTTGTTGCCCATGAGATTGTGACATCCTTTTTTTGAGCCTGAATACTCTATTTGGCACCAGATTAAGTTACAGTGCTGTAACAGAAAGTGAACACTTTTACTTCTGGAGAGGTGATGAATTATGGAACTCACTCTACTCAGCCACTGTTTTTTGTCAGTTAAGTTCAGTCAAAAATATAAGTGAATGGTGGTTTTGAAATTAAAGGTGTTTTGGAAGTAGTACACCTGGCAGGGACAAAAATGCAATTATGCTGTGAACCTTATTTCTGACTTTTTTTAAATTCTGAGTGCCTGAATTCATCATCCTAAGTACATTATTTTTGAATTTCAGTAGATTTATTTTCAGGGTAAATTATAATTTTAAAGAAAATGAGAAATCCAAATATTCTATCAAGTGACCTTGGAGGAGATATTCTGAGCACTGAAATGTAGGCTAACAGCAGGACTCTCTGGAGCATCCTGTGGGGCAGAATTCTACATTGGTCACCTGCCACCACCTCCTTCAGCCACCAGCTCCTGTCTATAATCCCTTTGGAGTCAGAGCTGGTGGCTAATGGCACTCCTTGGGGCTTGGTACAGAGAACATTATGTTTTTAAAATCTTCCTTAGTGACATTGAGGAAGGAATGGAGTGCACACCAAGAGACTTTGTGGCTGACAGAAAACAGCAGCAAGTAGTCAGTGTTCTGCATGGCTGTCATTCAAAGAGACCTGGACAGGCTGGAGAAATGCACTGAGAGAAAGGTCATGAAGTTCAAGAAGAGCACATGCAAGGACTTACATGT
The DNA here is from genome assembly GCA_013400975.1 of Atrichornis clamosus. Taxonomy (NCBI): domain Eukaryota; kingdom Metazoa; phylum Chordata; class Aves; order Passeriformes; family Menuridae; genus Atrichornis; species Atrichornis clamosus. The sequence goes on from WBMZ01006465.1 coordinate 127,184, forward strand.
GCATTGGAATAACTTTATACACCAGTACAGGCTTGAAGTCAAGTAAGCAGATCTGCAGAAAAGGGCCTGGTCTGATAGACAGCAAGTTGAACACAAGTCAGAATTATGTTCTTATGACAAAAAAGGTCAGTTGTGTCCTGGGCTACATTAACAAGTGTGTAGCCAGCTGGTCCAGCAAAATGTTCCTTACCCTCTCTTCAGCACTGGTGTGTGCCATTTTCAGAGTGCTGCTGCCAGTTCTGGGCTCCCCAGGATACGAAGAACATGACAGTTCTGGATCAAGCGCAGTAGAGGCCACCAAGCTAGTCAGAGGCTGGAGAACTGGGTGTGCAAGGAATGTCTGAGAGTCCTGAGTCTCTGCAGCCTGGCGAAGCTCTGGCACAAGAGAGAACTTACTACTTTCTACAAGTACCTGATCAGAGAGAGAGAAGATGGATCCAGACACTTCTCAGAGTTGCACAGCAATAGGACAAGCGGGAACACGCACAGCTGTAACACAGGAAATTCTGATTAGACAGTAGGATCCCATGTCTTAACATGAGGATGATCCACTGTGGTATCAGTGGCTCAGTCCTCCATTCTTAAAGGCCTTCAAGACTGGTCTGGAGCTTTGAGCAACCTGATTAGCTCTGCTTTGAGTAGGGACTTGAAATAGATGAACTTTGAAGGTGTTTTCCAGCCTACAGCAATTTTTCAAACATTTTGTACCAGATGAGTGTTGGCAACAAACATCTGAGATTAAGGTCCTATTTCTTAAAATTCTCAGGTGACTTGTCACTCAGTCAAAAAGGATACCAAAGCAGGAAGAAGACGATAGTTTGAACATCAAAGCCAATATACTTTTCAAGACCTTTGACTTTTAAGTCTGGGAGCCCTGCAGGAAGATATTGAAGAGAGGAAAAAGAGAAAAGGGGAAACCTGTGAAGGTTCAAGTATGTGCGTCTGAACAACTCTATTATATAGGGAAGGCACAAGTACTCAGCAGTAGATGTGATAAAATTCTTGTGGGCTGCCAGCAAAAAGAAAGTAATTACATGTTTTCTTGTTATGTCTGGACCAAGCCTGGCCTCTAAGTATTTAAAGGCTTGTTTTCAGAGACTATTTTGAAATATCCTTCAAATCAAGATAGAAACAGTGCTCTCCTGATATAAAAGCCATTTTTCTGCCACTTGTCCATCCTTCTCTCAGACACCAAGGGGAGTGCTAGAGCTTTCCAGAGGAAGGCCAAAATATTTTCTGCTAAATTTGTGTGTTAAGATGATTACATCATTTTGTCTGAAGCTTGAATAAAGTAAAGACAATTGGCCTGAGGGTGATACCTCACATATGCAGTTTCAGTCTGAGTACCTGATGTTTAGCATAGTTATAAGTAGCCTAAAAAGGTCTTGCATAACCTGGCATCCAGCAACCTACATAACAGAATACTGCTACTAGTTTTACCTCTAATAATCTACTGAGTTTAGCAGTTACACCCATATAAAATAACACCAGCAATTGTCAGCTTTTGTGTCGTAATTTAACAGTTTCCACACAAAACTTAGGATACATGTTTCTTATGGGAGACAAGGAAGACCAAGAGTAAATCAAGCAAATTGCTAAAAGTACTTTATAAATAAAAGCTGCAGTCCTTACACAGCCACAGACTCTGTTACTAATTTTAAATTTTATTAAAAGCAAAATGAAATTTGAGAAATAAATAGAGAATTAGAGATGCAATAAGCCAGGGTATTAAAAATTAAAATGCTATTACTCTTTGCCTTTCAGTGAACCTGTCCACAGGACTTGTTGGTAAAGCACTGTTCAAACACTTTAGGTACTGTGCAGAAAGCAGGAAACATTACAAGGGAAAGCATAGGAAAAATTCTCATCCAGTAATTTTTCTTATCTCCAGAACACTTTGGTGAAAATTATGCAATATTAATACAAGAAGTAAATCTTTTCCCCTTTGTTGCACTCCACTAATGAATTTAAATCCTGAAGCAGTTAGGGACCACAGACTTTTATAGGAGATATTTCACACAAGCCAAATTCAGCAGCTGGTCAAAGAGAAGCTACAAGAAACCAAAATTGAGAAAAAAAATGGGCTGTCAACAGCTCCCCAGGCCAAGACATTGTTTTGCTTTTAATATTTTCCTTTTCTCCTTGATTAATAATAGTTGTGGTTTTTTTCCCTTCCTAGGTGTATTTTCTCTCTTCTACATCAGTAACAAATTCCGAACATATCCCTTCACCTTCAAAGACCAACTCATTATTTCTTACAGTGGCCTCCGAGGAGCCAGCAGCTTCTCTCTTGCATTCTTGTTGCCAGTGAATCTCTTCCCCAGAAAAAACCTATTCATCACTGCGACTCTTGTAGTTATATATTTCACTGTGTTCATCCAAGTAAGTGTATTTCTTAATGGATAGCTTTCACGTAATAGAGGTGACTGAAAGCTTCATAGTGAAAATTGAATTGAATTAACTCTTAGATTAGTACAAGTTATTGCATTTTATGGCCAGATTCAACACTGCACTGTGTAATTCCTCTTTCAGGGCTTTTCAGTATTACCAAAAGTCTGTGTTTAAAACATGCACCTTCTAAAATATTCAGGGTAGAGGGCACTTTGTGTCCAAAATTTCTTGTGTTAACTCCATATACATTTCCTGATGCCTCCAATTACAGAAGTATTTTAACTTTACACACTTTAGCACCAAGTTATTCTTTCCTAGTGATGTATGTTAAACTGGCCAGAAAACCGTATGTCTGTTCTATGACAGATTTAAATTTTACATTTTTATCTTCATCCATCTTGGAGAACAAATAAAAATATTTTGAAATCCTTTATAGAAGCATATTAGAGAAAAATAAAGTGAATAAGTCATATTTGTAAGTATAGGTGTCTACTTTAGATATTTGGGCTGTTCCACCTGGCTTACTGCTGTACCTGGAAGAACTGAAAATTCTAGAGATCTTGCATCCCATGTTTTGTATTTTCCAATACCAAGATCTCAGATAATCTCAGGTGCCAATGGGACACTGTGCACTTGTAATAAGTAAGGCACTTTGGTTCCACCAGAATGTTTCAGAAAAAAGCATTTTGTTTCTATATCCCCTTTTAAAATGGTTTTCTGTAGCACTGCAGTAAAGAATTTGGAACAACTGAAAACTCTGTCTAAGTGAAACCCCCCCAAAATATTTCATTCTGAAAATGATAAAGTAAACAGTTTCAGGATTGCAAGACCTCACAAAGATGGTGCTTTCTTTCAAATGAGTCCTATTTTGAGGATGACTGGCAATGAGTCAGTTACTTTACATAGTTAGAATATGTCAATAAATATAATCTCACTTTAAAAAATCCTGGTGTACAATTTTTTAAAAAGTTCTTGATTTTTAATTCTCTTCTGGAGCTCTCCATGCAAATAAGAGTTCATTTGTATGTCAAGACACAGCTTTCTGGATTGATTAAAATTAACCCCTTTTGCTTTCTTTCTATTTTTGCCTAAAAAGTAATTAACAATTCAACTCATTATTCCAAATGCAGGGAATCACAATTGGACCACTGGTCAGATATCTGGATGTTAAAAAGACTAATAAAAAGGAATCTATCAATGAAGAAATCCACGTGCGAGTAAGTTTTTTATATCAGTAGCTGGTCTCTCAAAAAAAGAGAGGGTATTCCAAAAGAGCTGGACAGAGGGAGGCACTTGGAAGACTGGCATTCGGAGGATTTGGACACTAAATGCTTTTAAGAATATATGGCGAAAACCCTAGGCAGAATTTTCTCAAATATGATATTTATATTCATATTGATTATCATATTAAAATATCATTTCACAACGGTCATGATGTAGTAGGTCCCTGACTTATTGGTACTTGTGGCCATGGGAGGACTGAAACAGAAAGGTAATGTTCATAAAATGCACTCACCCTCCTTCTTAGCTAGATTTGTCTTTTGACTTGTTCTAGACACATTGACACCTTTAAAATATTTAATAAAGTTTTATTCAACTGAGTTAAACCATTGCACTACAAATTTAGTTTCAAGTTATTCTGAGTAATGATCTCTTCCCTCTCAAACATTTATGTCAGTTCTCAGATTACTAATATATATAATAACAGAAAGCTGCTCAAACTGACATAACAACGTTATAGAAAAGTTATGTAAATGCTTTTATTTTCACAATAGGGAATAAATTTGAAATTAAGAGAAACACTGTGCCTTAAAATGAAGCACATGCAGAGACATGAGGAAAATTAGAGCATCTCAACTGATTTTGAATTTGAAGTTAACTTAATTCTTACTATTTGAACTTTGAAGAAAATTTGCATTTAAAAGCACCACTTATGACAATATAAGAATTGGCCTTTTCCTGTTTCTATAATACTAGAAACACGCAAAAAATGAAAATCATAGTAGTTGACCAGTCTCATGACAATCTACAAAATCCTCAAAAATCTTGTCAGTCAAGGTGAAGGTTAAGGTGTTGGGTACCTGGTCCCCTGCCCCTTCCAGGAAGGTCACACATGCAGAAGGGAAACTTGGTCGACAGAATCAAGAATACAGTTTTTGGGCTCAGTAGGCAAAAAGGACCAGACAAATTGTTGCCTCCAAATACTGCCACTGCAGCCAAGCATAGGAGCTGCCACAGTGGGATCCTTGCCTTGATTTTTAGAGAAGTGTAGATGCTTCCAGAATTAACTCACATGCTCTGACTAAAAAAACCCCAACAAACCGACCAACCAACAACAACAGCAACCAAACAAAAAAACCTCAAAATCATGTATTTGTGGTAACATTCTTTTTTCATAATGGCCACTTAAAATTTTTTCATGTTTTTTTTCTCTAGTTGATGGATCACTTGAAGGCTGGTATTGAAGACATATGTGGACATTGGAGTCATTATCAGCTGAGAGATAAGTAAGTATCTCTTACTGCAGTCTAATAGAATAATATAACCTGTTTAACATGTAAAATACAGTAAGTAAATAAAACAGGAAATCAAAATGCTGGGGACATGTGCAATATCTCATATTAGAAAGTGAACTCCTGAGTAACCATTAACTCTTGGGAGTGAAGTGCTCATATATTGCCTACTAAACGGGTTCTGCACAAAGAAGCAGAAAATAAGCCTTCTGAAAGAAAAACCTAGCATGGGAACTCATGTTGCAGACATCAACCTTGTGCACACAGTTTTAGTATAAATCTAAGATCACTGGCAATACTTCTTTAGGTCTGGATTTAGAACATAAACCACATAAGGCATCACAGACTTTTGCTGTAAGCATCCACAGCAAATATCTCTTGCTGGTGAGTAGAGATTCAGTAATAATTAGTCACCTGGTCTTTGTATTCAATAATATTTAAAATAAGAGTACTGGAGGGAATGTTTGAATTTAAATATCCAGTTGCATAAGCAGATACTCTCAAGCTAGTCTTTACTCAGAAACATAGGACCTACAGTGTCTCTTCTGTAAGAAGGATGAGGTGATTTTGTGAAGATTTTTGACTCTTCCAAGCACTGCCCAGAAGAGATTGATCTGCTGTTCCCTTTACCTTTTCCCTAAGGGAGCCCTATGACCATGTTGGCCACCACCACAGCATGTGAAGGGAAGTAGGGGAAAGACTAATCTTTCTTTCCCCCAAACATCTTATTATGATGCTCTGGGATGAAGGTTATCTCTAGTTATCCTAGCTATGCCTAGGCTTCTGTGCTGGAATCCTGTCTGACCTTTCACACTGGACTCCAGTAATCCAGCCAAGGATATCTGCTGGGACTTGTGGCAACTCCTTTCATGACTGGGTTTCTCCCTAAGGAAACCGGGAATTAAGAGTGGGCAGAAGGTGACTTGTTTGCCTCCAATTCTTGTCCCAATGGGGAGTAATGATGTAACGTACTGGGGCATACCCAGGAGCTAAAATGGCTTCTTGGCTCTGGCGCTAGAGAGATAGATTTAGGATTGCACCACTGTCTGTGCAGTCTGCACCATGGTCTGCTGGGACTGCACCACTGTCTGTGCAGTCAATAAATTGAACAAATCCCTGTTGAGGCAGTAATTCCATTGAAATAGCTGCATGTATACATATGTGAGTAAATGCTATCTCTTTATCTCACATCTACCTGATAGTTCTGAAAAGAGATTTTGCCCATAAATATATTGTTTAGTTCATGGACAGATTCAAAAAACACACTGTGTCTGAAGACATTTAATGTAAGAAGATTGTATTAAAAGGTATTCCCTAAAATTTTATATGAAACTTTAAAGATGTATATCAGAATTACTTACCTAAGTGATGACAATCCAGGAGGCTTTCTGTTACACAGAAAAAATATAAAGAGCCCTAATCCATGGAAACATTTGTGTACCCACCTCTGCTATTAATGAATAAAAAATAGCCTTTGTCAAGAAGAAAAAAAAGATAAAAATTCTGTGGAGCACCTTAGCTTGCTGTGGTAAACTGCTCCTTTGAAAGAAACATAACTGTTGCTCTGCTAAAGATCTACTCTTGTTCTACTAAATGTCTGCCTGAAACCACCTACCTGTTCCAAGGCACACGCTCACATTCACATTCAAATTATGCCACACATTAGCAATATTTTACAATCTGCAGCATGCAAGAACGTAGTATTTTGGGGTCCATTCAATTTCTCTGTTATTCAGAATACAAAGAAATGTATTTTCTCTGCTCTAATTGTCAGGATTCAAAATTATCAGCAACGTAATGGGCCCTAACTACTGTAACTGCTGGGCCACTTAGAGCCTCATTGGTGGCTGGCTGAATAGGCCAGGATTACTGTAAGAGCAGCTGCTGCTGTTATGCCCTACTATAATACAACATTTGTACAAAAGCGTGGAGACTGGCCATATTCTTTTCTGACAAATGTGGCAGTGTAATATGCAAACACACACGCAGACCTCTTTTTGCTCTGATTGCAGCTTGTTTCTTTCTTTTGTCTAGCGGGCTCTGCAATCTCTGTGGACCAGTAGACTATGCCAAATATCCCCCTAAAGGTCTTTGCTCACCAGGCCTTCAGGAGTCCACAGGTGCCTCTAATTTGGATTCCGTTTTCACCACTGAATTATATATGTATGCATTTGAATGAAGATCAGCTTGTACTACAGAAATGAAAACATATTTCCTTTTTTACGCTTTGATTTTGATATCTCTTTTGCAGATTTAAGAAGTTTGACAATAAGTATCTGAAGAAAATTCTAATTCGAGAACACCAGCCCAAATCCAGCATTGTGTCATTGTATAAAAAGATGGAGATAAAACTGGCCATCGAGATGGCTGAGAGTGGCATGAAAATTTCAAAATCATCCACTACGTCTTTACAGTGAGTACTGACCTCCTGACCCTTTGCAGAGTAGGGACAGGAAGGAAGGGGACAAAAATGAGGAGATACCCAAGGCATTCCATGACTTCAACAGAAATGTAAGGAAAAAAAGACAGTTATGAAAAGAGATGTTGCAATTTGATGTTCATCATATTTGCACTTTGGCTTTTTGCTCAGAGAGTGAAAATTAAAACCACAGACATTTTCTCTGTTTCTTTTCAATGATGGGCAGCTCTGAAGAGGAATCATGAGCCACGTACAGAAGACACTCTGGTTGCTTTAAAGCACAGTAGTGTCTCAAAACAACTGTACATATAACTTACCTGGCCAGTGGGTTTTGTTAATTCCTGTTAGGTTCTGAGAGACCTACAGGATGGCTTAGCACACAGGTCCTGACTCCATTATCCCAATCACAAACTTTTGCTCAAAACAGATTTCTTTGAAGCATTTGCAATTTTTGCTACTCCAGTTTGCAGTCCCTCAAACCGTCTTGACATATTTTGGTATTTCTGTAACAAATGCATCCAATTAAACATTGAGAGTAGCCCTGCCAAGAAGGACTTGAGGTTACTTTTGGTTGAAATGCTGGACATGAGCTGGCAAGGTGCACTTGCAGCCCAGAAAAACAATCATGTCCTGCATCAAAAGTAGCATGGCCAGGAGGGTGTGGGAGGGGATTCTCCCCTGCTACTCTGCCCTGGTGAGGCCCAACAGTGCTGTGTCCAGCTCTGGGGTTCTCAGCAGAGGGATGACATGGACCTGTTGGACCAGGTCCACAGGAGGGCTGTGGACACGATCAGAGGGCTGGAGCACCTCTTCTGTGAGGAAATGCTGAGAGAGTTGGGGCTGTTGAACCTGGAGAAGAGGAGGCTCTGGGGACACAATTGCAACTTTTCAGTGCTTAAAGGGAGCTTTCAAGAAAGATGGGGACAGACTTTTTAGTAGGCTTTGTAGCAGTAGAACTAGGGGTAATGGTTTTAAACTAAAGGAGGGTAGATTCAGGCTAGATACAAGAACTTTTTTACAAAGAGTTTGGTGTAACCCTGAACCAATTTCTCTGGGAGGTAGCAGATGCCCCATCCCTGGAAACTTTCAAGGTCGGGTGTGATGGGGCTCTGAGCAACCTGACAGAGTTGAAGATGTCCCTGCTCATTGCAGGGGGTTTGGAACCAGATGCAAGTCATTCTGTGATTGTATGAAACAGTAATGGAACTTGGCATCAGACAGACCTGGGGACAAAACTGGGGATCTCCAGAGCCATCACTGAGAGAAGTCTGCACAAATCTTCACTCCTGCATACTATAACTGCTTGTATTCCTCACCTTGCAACACACTGTCCAGAGTATGGGTATTGCTAAAAACACTTGCCTCTATAAATTCTTTCCTGGGCTCTTGCTGACCCCTGTTGCTGCTGTTGCCTGCTCTTTCCTAGTGCATCCTTAAACAACTCTCCATTTTGCAACAGCCTCTGGCAGGGTCCAACATATTTTCTTTTTTGAATGATGATCTCTAACAATAACAGAAAATCCAAATACCAACTTGATGTTAAATTAAAATCTCTCTTGTAACTTTGGCTTAATTATGTCAAGATCCATCTGCTTTCTTGAACTGATGTCAGCATGCAGTGTAAGATCTAGTCCTTTTCTCGCTAAATAATTCTTTGCTGAATGGATGATATTAAAAGACTGCATATGTGCCAGACTCCTTTCTGTCTGCTGTATTCCCTTAACTGTTTTGAGCCAAGAAAAAATGTGCAAAGTGGTTAGACAACTTGTGGCAACCACACCACATTCCTTTTTTTTCTTGAGGGAGAGAAAATAAGACAAATTGCTCCAGCGTAATTCAGAAATTCTCTCCTGAGCTGAGAATTTAGACTGAAAAATATTCTATAATAAACAGCTGGTGTGACAGTCTAATTTTTGCTATCTCTACCCCAACCATAATTGAATTTTACCATGCATTTTCCTCTGATGAGAAAGCCTTTTTAAAAATGAAGTGTCAACTTCAAAAAAACAGCCTGTGGCTTGAAACCATTCTGATTCTTGCAGGCTATGAGAGTGTTCTAGGAAAATACACATTTTCCCACCACTATTCATTGATAGGTGTCTGCTGTTGAGCACTGTAGGAGACAAGATATTGAGCTAGTTGTTGGATCTTTGGTCTTAGCCAATGTACCAGTTCTTATCGCCATTCCCCTGAGCAATTAAGTCAACCTCTGTAAAAGGTTTCTAATTGTATTTAAAAATTGCCTGATTGTTATCATTGAGATAGCTTGTACCTAAAATCCCTGTCTTCAGTGAAAATACAAAACTCTGGCCATGAACAAGAGGAAATTTGAGATAAAATTCTAGTGTATGGCGTGTAAAGCATTATTAGCAGTGCCAGAGTAGTGAGAAAACTCTCACTCACACTTGTGATCAGTTTTGCAGCCTTTACACACACAAAAGATCTGCTTTATATGAATCAAAGCAGATCTCCACCGCCGTGAATTAGCAGAATTGCATTAATGCTGGTATGGTTCCTGCAGGTGGAGTGGATGTCCAATTTGCTGTATTTCCAGTGCAGAGTGAAAAAAACTTGCCCATGGATTGTGCAACAAAGAATTCACATTTGAATGGAAATACAGCATTTGGTTATGATGTTTTGGAGACTATAAGCCTTATAAAAAAGGCTAGAAATGGCAAAAGCAGAGTCTAGGAGATATTATCAAAACTGTGGGCTTATGGTTGTTTTTTTGTAGAAAATATGCCCACTAGAGAGAAAGATGGTTTGATGCTGTGCTTGCTTAATGTTGGGTTCATATTGCTGCAATATTGACTTTGGTAAATACTAGAATATATCAGTACAGTACAGCTCGGAACCAAGTGTTGTGTTGTCATTTGTGGTGGTGGAGTTATGAGAGAGTTGTGCCCAATAATGTTAGCTTTTTCACAGGACTACTAAAGATTAATGGAGAGTTTACAAAGTTCCAAATTTTAGATATAAAATTAAAAAAATAATATTACATAATTTTTAGAAGTAGCAATGTATCAAGTATCAATGTCTCAACTATCTCCACATCTAAAGAAGAAATACTGTTGTGGTACTCATTACAGAGAGACAATCAGTTTTCAGGGCACATTATAATTTCATTTTTTTCTTCACAAATATATAACCTGTGCTGTTCTTCATTGTCACATGTTGTAACATGTTGGAAGTTTCAATAAGAACAAAGAAATTGTTTCAATAAGGATTACTCTATGGGTTTGGTAACATACCAAACTTGTTTGGGGTTTTTTTAAAGTTCCTTCTTAATGTATTATATATGGCAAAATGTAAAGCAATCTGTTCCTTATTGCCATATATATGCACTGTTATCAGCTGGGTAGGTTCATATCCAATCCCATGAAAAAAATGCACATGTTTTTATTTGTGCTGCAGAACAATATAGATTATCTTCCTGCTGTTTGTTCTCTTGCTACCCCAGCTCAACTGAAATTCAAGGATTTTTATTTATTCTATTTAATTCACTTTAAGAGGAAAATAATAAGATTTTAGAAGAATTAGAACTGGTCAGTTCTGTGCTGGCATGTGAAGAAGATCAGGTATGCAACTAGAAAAGTAAAGAAATGACCTGACGTATTTCCAGTGGAGTCATGCGTTCCCCTGTTTAGATGCTTTCCCTTATTTGTTTCCAGGTGTAAAGATTCTGTGGACACATTCAGTGATGCTCAAGCCAGGGAGGCAGTTGTTCCCTGTGATGTCAAAGCCACCTGCAGCAACTATTCCAGTTCAATTTGCATTACACAAATGAGCCAAGCCTGCAGTTTAGAGACCGATACTTGTTGACAGTCCCCAGGGCCCCTGCTTGTGTTTGCTTTCACAGGTGTACCCAAAGTCTTCCTGTTGTCCAAAGAAACATCCAATAGGGGCTGCTGATAGCAAGGAATCTGTTTTCCTTGCTATGGAAGGTAGCACATAGGCTGTGCCCCAGAATGAGACAGACTACATCCAGTATGGAGGAAAGGTGCATTACAACCAAGACTTGGAAACTTGGTGGCATCCCTGGATCCTCTCAGTGTTATCTCTGAGAACTGAAAGCAGGTGAAAAAGGAACCAGCCAACCAGTGCAGTCACCCACCCACCCAGCCTGGAACTGGGTGGTGGTGGTCTTTTTTAAACCTGATGGTAAATAAGTAACTTCATTGTTTTTACACTTGCTGAGAATTGACAAATATCAAGTAAACGTTTGTTGGGAAGGACTTACCAGGGACAAGATATGATTTCTGGTCAAATCAAGAAAGGCAGTCCTTTTCTGTCACATTGACTTGCCAGCAGCTCAGTGGCAGACTCATGGGTCTCTCATTATTCAGTGTGATCCTTAACCTATTGCTTATCCCAGCCCAAGCTCTAATACTGCATCTTAACCTGTTGTTATCTCTTTTTTTCAATTTCACAAAAAAAATTTGTCGGATCTCAGTCTTAGTCTGATGCAGAATGAAAACACATTCCAAAACCTTCAAATACATCAGGAATTAATTCTTATATTCCAGGGATTTTGGACAGAGCTAGGGCACCAGGGCTTACTGTCTACTTGATGGTAAGAGGCAGTAAAATAGAGAATCCAGGCAGTTCATGTTGGTCCTACAAGTTTTCAAGATGTTTATGTTCAACTAAAGAACAAAACAGTGGTAATATTGTTAAACTAGATGTAATTGCAGATTCCAACCTTTTTCCTGTATTTATAACATAATCTCAGTTTAGCTTGAATCTATTTTCCTTTGCCATTAGAAGTTTTTAATTTATTTTAGAGGAAGCATGAGATGCACACAAAACTTTGGCAATACTGTACATTGATCATAATCAAATTTTTAATTGCACAATTTACAGACAACACTTTAAGGACACCACTTAACTGAAAACAAACACTTGCAATCACTTTTTTTTTTTTTAAGAGAGAAGAAAGCAAAATGAAGAAAGAGAAAAATCAGAAACAACAAGATGAATTCAGACTGATTCATCCTGGATGATCACTATCTATTTCCCTTTCTTTTCTTGGGAATTCATCTGAACACTAACTCTCACAGAGATTGACTGATGTAGCGAAACCCAGTAACATTTCACAGCAACCCTCCTCCACTGTTTTGGTAGTGAAAAAGCCAGGCAGCTACAAGTGACTGCGGGCTTGTCAAAGTCTTTTAAAAAACACGAAGATGACTATCTTTTAGGTAGTTCTTTCATTTCAAATAGACAAACAGGTTCAGTAGCAAAGAAACTCTATATGTTCTCCTCACCACTGGGCAGGTCTCTCAGACTTCACAACTGGCATACTCTTTAGTTCTTAAGGATTTTCTTTCTCAAAGGAGTTAAAACCAGTAGGATGGCAAGGCCCAAATTGCTAGACCATGATGAGGTCTGTATTCAGACAGAGCAGGAAATTTGCAGTGCTTTCTTGAGTGTATGGCTGGTTATGGCCCAATCTAATCCTTGAATAGGAGCTTCCTTATGGACATTTGAGAAAGCAGAGTTTCTGCTGCCAGCTGTATGAGGGCTTAGGGCCCAATTTGACTACCCACTAAATGGATAAAACCCATGAAAGAGCAAAATGGGACTATTTTTATTAATCTTTGGATGATTTCCAGGTGTTGCTGGTCACTGAAACTCTCTTCATAGCTTTCTGTTGTAGCACTAAAGATAGACTATGCATTATCTCACGGGATTAGTATTTAAGCAGCTCTTTACTATCATATTTAATTTTCCCTTTTATTTTCAGGAGCCGCAGGAACCAGCGAGGGCCCAGGCTGTCCCCCGCAGAGGTGGAGTCCATGAGAGATGTCCTGGCACACAACCTGTACCATGTGCGACAAAGGGTGTGTGAGCCACCGGCTGTCGCGCTGTGTTTGCGGACCCGCAGCCCTGCTTTGCCCTCCCCGTACCGCGGCCCCGGGGGCACCTGCTGGGAGCTGGGAGCCCGCAGCCGCTGCGTCCCTCCAGCCCACCGGGCAGGGCAAGGAGGGGAGAACTCCGGGTTTGGGCCCTGGTCTGGGTGAAATAAAGGAAAGCTGGGTTGGTTTTTTTTTTTTTTTTTTTCCCATCAGTTTTTCACCCTGACGGCAGCGCGAAAAGCCAGGAAAATCTGAGACTGAGCTGTAGAGGTCAGGCTTCCCCCGCTGCACAGCTATTTGGGTGGGAAGCCGCCTTCCCGAGGCTCCCGGGGCTGCCGGCACTCGGGCAGGGCTGGGCGGCGGTGGGAGGCAGGCGGCGGGCAGCTCTCCGGCACAGCGGCGCTCCGCTGCGCAGCCGGGCGGAGCGGCGGCAAGCGCCGCGCAGCCCCGGGTGGGAGCAGCAGTGACCCGCACCACGGCAGGAGAGCAGGAAGCAAAATAATTCCACGTCCTCCGAAGCTTCACTTCACACATTCGGGTGGTTTTGTTCCTCGTGAAAGTGGTGTGATAGCACCTAAACAGGGACTTGTTTTGCAGAAATTCGTGCTGATACTAATGCAGCCCAGTGTATAATATCTACCTAATCCAATCTTGGGCCCTGAATAGGCAATCGAGTGCTTGCCCACAGCAATGAGTGGTACAGGATATATTACAGTAACACTGATAAACAGGGCTAACTCATGTAACACACTTGTACTAGAAAATGCTAGGGTCTCATTTAAATGTGGCATTATTAATATGATATTTGATTTGCCATGGCTAACTATCCTTATGATATTAATTTCTTATCTTACCAACAACAATTTGCATATATAGTTATTACTTAGATTACTGAAATGAACTCTCTTCAAAATCAATTACAGTAATGACTATTTGTGCCAGTCACATCCTACGTGGTATTGAGAACTCCGTACTTTTGGAAATGAAATATTGGAAGGAAAATAATGACACTTCTAATACTTCCTTTTCAGCTCTGAAAAGCTGGTAATGCTCTGACTCACCAGACCAGCTTTACAAGGACCTTGCAAATGAGACCGAGATCAGATTCTACTTTTTAAGATTTAAAATTCACTTCAGTGAATTTTTCTCTTTAAGGCAGATAATTATTTCCCTCATTTCACTAGATGTATGTGACAAAATAAAAAGCTCATCTTAAATCATGTTCAGTTTTAGGGTAATATTAATTTGTAGTTTGTCCAAGTATGGAAAGGAAACTTAGCTGTGCATCTCATTCTGGAGCTGCATTCTTCGCTCCTGAGAGCTCCCGGCTCAGTAATATTAGTACCAAGGCTCAGATGTGAGTTAACCAGTTATCTCTCTCTTGGGACCTGCCTCATATTTGTAGCTCCCAGTTGTGTGATGCGAAATGATATGGCAAAGAGAGAACAAGCCCAGAGATGTTACAAGCCTTCTATAAGTAGGTATATTTTATATACCTGCACTTTGAGCAGGCAAGAGTCTATAAAAAATGGCATCAAAATGCAGCCCTTGAGGTCTGAGGCTTACAGCTGTGTTCATGCTTCCTCCCATCTTGCTCTGCAGCAGTGAGGTTGGTGCATGGCTGCATTTTGCCATGTGGTACCAAAGAGATCTGTGGTGCGTTGGTGGCCAAGCTGAGGCAGAGGTCCCCTTGGCCCTGTGATTGATAGACTTATTAACATTGCAAATACAACGAAAATGAGCTGGGTGCATTTTCTCTTTCAGGCACCAACATACAACCGGCACAATCTACCTACCAACACAAGTGAGAAACAAGCACAAGAAATCCTCATCCGTCGGGAACACAGCCTGAGGCAAAGTACCAGGAAGGGAAACAGCTTGCCTTGGGGTAGACTGGTACCTGTTATCTAAACTACTACTTATGTTAAAAAGCCTCTGCTTCTCTGTAAATATGGAAAGGCACCCATTTTTATGTGTTTCTTGATATAATTAAGATTGATATTTTCCCCAATGTGCTTATGCAGCACTTAATAAGAAAGAGCTTCACATGGCACGTGAATGGCAAAGTTTTTATGTTTTACCTCTATACATTGGTCAGAAATCGGCTACTCTGGCTGTATGCAGTAAAATAATTTAACCTGCATTGGTTTTGCATGTGGAAAGTATAGTGTAATCAAAAAAGGCCTGATGCAAAGCCTCTGACACCTTGCACCTTCCACTGACAGTGTGGGCTTTTGACCAGTAAGAGATTTGTCTGACCAAAGGTAGGCATTAGACAGCACAGACATTTACAGCTGAGATAATCACAGTTAAGGAAGAGAAATAAGTTATTGCTGGATAGATTAGTTGTTTTTAAATTTTTCACCTAAAATAAAAAAGGTGAATCTTGGAAGAATGTATTTCTCCCTGCTGACTGTAAAAAACCCTAAGGCTATTATATCAGACAGACATTCTCACTGGAGCTGACGTTGAGTTCAGTCATCCAAGCCAAGCACTGATCTTATTCATACCTCTCAAAATTTGGTTGTAAAGGTGCGGTATATAAACATCGCTCTTTACTGTTTCACCAAGCAAGCGCCACGTGGAGGCAATCACGGGCACTGAGCACGCTTCTGTCTCACACACAGGTTAACCCCACGGAAGTACGCTACCTCTCTCTGCCTCAGGGTCCACGCCAGCCCACTAGACGAAAAGCCAGGCATGTTACTTTTACAGGTAATGGAAGTCCTTTACTCTGTATCCTATTCCAGTAGTGGAAGAAACTCGGCCAATTATTCAGTGGATTTAACAGTACTTAATTAATACCCCCATGGAAGTCCATGGCCTCTTTAAATGAGCTACACCCTTCCCTTTTTTCTGTTTTGTCTATGTTGTTTATACGGTCACTACTGCAGCAGTTTCTGTTTTGTCCCAGCACCTCCTCATTTTCTCCTTTTCCCTCTAGCACAAATATTCCTGTGATCCCTGTAGTTCCACCTGGCCAAACCCAAGAACACAAATTATCTATTCCCTGCAGCCCCACAGACACAAATGTATGCAAAATTGTTACAAGTTGCTGAACCTGTAGTCCAGTCCAGGTGAGGCTGGTGGAACTCCATGACCCTAGGTCCCACAGGTGTTAAGACTGAGCAGGTATTCCCAGCAGGCACCCCCCTCACCATCATAATTCAGTGCATGTGGACGCATGGCCAGACACAGAGAGCACACACACATAAACACACACACACAGAGAAACGTGGTCTTTCCCTCCACCCATGCAGTGAAAGACCCTCCAGTAGCTGGCTTTGGCTAGCCAGTCTTCCCTGGAGCAGCTTCCTGAATCCCCCGGTTTCCTCTTGTCTGACACGCAAGGACACACACATGCAAACTTGTCTCTTTGGTACCAGTCCAGATTATGGCCTTACTAATACCCAAAAACAGACTCCATGGCCTCTTCAGTCACTGGTCTGGACCTCCTGTCCTCTCCAGTAGTCAGCTTACAGACCTTCTGTTCTCCTTGGTCTTTGTCCCAGACTCATGGGTATTCCAACGGGTGGTTCCCAAGCCTCTTATCCTACAGAATGGCTGCTCTGGCTCAGTGATTGCCAGCAATTTTGCCCTAAAATATGCACCCCAGTCCCTCCGTCTGATGGCACTCATGCCTCCACACTCAAAAGCACACTGTAGGGGGAGGTGCTGCTCGAGGAACACAGTCAGAAGTGAAGTCAAACAGAAGAACAGGACAGACTGTGTTGATCAGGTGCAGGCGTTACCGGACACATGTACTGACTGGCCCTTTTTATCCTCTTTTTCCTTTGTTTTCCAGCACTTGTTTCTCCCCGGACTTCCCAGATCTCTTCTTTTCACTGTCTTTGGTTCCTGTCCTAAACATTGCATCCTAAATCCTCTATGGTCCCAAACTGCTGTCCCCTGGCATTCCAATAATGGGCCCCATGCCTCTCCACACCTGGCTCTATGAGGTGTCCTGGGGAGTCCCTCTTGGTTGTCTCACAGGGGTGGGTCTCACCCGGTCCATGGGGATGATCATCCCTGTGATGCATCACGGCAGGAATTTCATAATCTTTCCTCTGACAGTGTTACTGGGGGCTCCCCACTTGCCCTTGTGCCTTGGATATCCTCTGTATTTGTGAAGATGGGTCTCTAATCACATAACCTAACAAATCATCCTGGCAAAGTCTGTTCCAAAGCAGCTGGTCTCTTCTCTCCTAATCCTAGCTTTCTCTCTATGAATATTTCTGTAATAATGCTGGTATTACTGGATAAAATTATCAGCCAGTGGCAGGTTATCATATGTGCATGGTAAAATGCAGACACATCCTCAAACTCTAAGGAGACAGAGGTTAGGGATGGAGCACCACTGAATTGTCTAAGAAAACATTGCAAAACAATGTCAGAAAACCCATGGAATTTGGGACACTTGAATATTCAACATTGTCTCCATACATAATCTCCCCGACTCCTTTCTGAGTTTATTTATGTGAACCTGAAAGACATTAGTGTTCTTATAAAAATTCCTTTTAATTTCTGGCAAAATTAGCTGCAGCAACTGAAGTCATATTTTTAATCTTCATATTTGTATCAAAAACTTGGACAATAAAGTTTGTTTCCTGCATATGCAAAATTTTTTTAATTGCCTTTACTGTGAATGAGATGGAAGCAAATCATTCCCTTGGGGTTGGGCACTTTCACATGATGGCAGCAAAATGGAAACCTGTAGGATCTACTCAGAGAAGAAAATAAATGTTACTAAAGAGGATTTTTTTAAATAGAGCTGGTTATTTTCTGTGCTGTTGTCAGGACATCATGGCAGGAGATATGTGTCTTTCTCAAAGATTTAAAGTGTTCTACCCAGCAGTCTCAGACCTAAAAGCCTTGCAGACACTTTCAGGGGACCAAATGCTGCTATAGGAGACAGACATAGTATTTTAGTGGGGAGAGAGCTAAATCCTGAAGCAGTGAATGCAAGTACTTTTTTATTATTAGATAGGCCTGAATTTGAGCCCTGTCTTGTGATCTATCCAAATAATCAGACTTCTTGGTCCAGCTTCTGGCCCCACCTTAGGTCCATTGTATAGCATTTACACCCCTTTAAATGTCTTCAACAGGAAGGAGCCATCCTAAACTCCTCTCATAAACTGTGTTGGGATGAGATGAATTGCACTTGGAAACTAAAAAGAGAAGTACTCAGTGTAAGGAATTAGAATGACAACCTCATAAATGCACATATACATTTACAGAGATGAATGTCAACTCCTCTGTCTATGCTTGGAAGACCTTGGTTTAAATCTTATATATAACACGTGCAGAAAGTTTAATAACTAAGAGGTCAGAAACAACCACAATTAGATCCTTAAATCACCTATCAGCTCTTTCTGCCACTCATATAAATGAATTGCCCAGAGAAGTTGCTGTTGCCCAGACAAGTTGTGGACTCCCCATCCCTGGAACTGTTCAAGGCCAGGTTGGATGGGGCTTTGAGCAACCTGGTCCAGTGGAATGTTCCCTGTCCATGGCAGGGGGTCTGGAACTAAGTGATCTTCAAAGTACATTTTAACCCTAACCATTCATGATTCTATGAATTATATCTTTGACAGTATGCAGCAGTCATACATTGTAGCAGTGATGCCCCCAAACAGCTAAATAGAAGTCCTTGAAATCTGAGAAATCCTATCCTGCTTAGGGTGTGGTATGTTCACATGGCCTACTAGCAGCAGTACTTCACTGTGCCAACTGTGAAGTAAACATTAGCTTGAAGTAATTTATTGGTTATGGAGATGCAATTATTTGTCACTCTGTGACTGTACTGAATAGACGTGCTTTAACTGTAACAGTATTTAGACTAATTTTATTTTTCATAGACCTTTGTTCATAGACTTTCTGGGCTTATCTCCCAGAACATCCTAGCTTAGCTTGTTAGGAGTTATTTCTTAACCGCTTGGTACTTTGTAGTCAGATCACAAGTGGCTTTAAGAATAGTGGGAAAGTATAGTCTATAAACTCAGCAGGATGAGAATGCCAGTTATTGGCCTATTGCAGGCAAATTTTTACAATGTACTTGTGGCAAAGCAAGCTGGTAGGAGCAGATCTGACACACCCAATGTAATCAAAGCACCCTGGTTTCAGGTGAAACTGTTTTCTTCCCAGTTATTAATCATAGGTCACTTGTAAACTTGATTTTTTATGGACTAGAGTCTTCTCCTTTGTCACATTTTTGTTTTCTGCTTTGGATTTCAAAATGCTTTTCAACCATGGTAATAGGTATACTTGTGATATTTGAGGAAAATTCAAATTACACATAGGAGAACTCTTGCCCTGTGAAGGCAATTGGCAGGTCTGTGAGACACCAAAAGGTGGCTGAATGTGCTTATTTGCTGGAGTTTCAAAGTAAAAACTAGGCAAATAACATCTTTTAAACTTCAACTTTGGGATGAAAATAAAAGAAAGGGTTATTTTTAGTTCTTGACTGCTCTCTTCTTCTATAGTAATTACTTAAAAAGCTTCAGTTTCAGGATTTAAAACCATAATGCTCTATTGTGTTGAATACCCTTTATTTGTCCTTGTCAATAGCACGGCACCTCACTTTTCTCTTCTTTAAAATATGAATTATTTTTCTATTTTTCTTTAGATCAGCACAGAACTGGCTCTGATGTTATGTTCCCACTACCATCCAGATCCCAGCCCCGACCACAGCCGCTCAAAGCAAAGCATCACCAAGAACCGATTCCAATGGCACACTTGGACAGAAAAGCAGGTCCATCCAATCTGTCAGGTCGAAGAGGAAATTCAATCCACCATCATCGTTTCACCAGAGCAGACAATCTAGCTCCAAAGCCAAAGTCTCAGCTCACTTTGGGAGAAGTAGAGGAGTATGAGTCAGAAGAAGAGACAGAAATAATGGCACCAGCCAGGCCATTAGTTATATGAGGAGCAGAGAAGAGCAGTGTTTCCATCTCTGGGGTCCCCTGTGCACTGCTTCAAAAGAAATAACAAAGCTTTTATATGAACCAAACTATGATTTTCCTTTTGGGACCAGCATACTTGTTCTCGTATCATTTTCAAGAGCTGTATCAAGGTACTTAGTGGCTCAGAAAGACTCAAATTCTTGTGTGTTTATATCAAGCTTTCATTCCAACTAAATGTTGCAGGAAAGAGGAAAACATGATATTTGTAGAGGTTTGGACATGGATTTAAACAACAGTAGTTGGGCACATGCAATGCTGTGAGTGGAGGCTGATATTGCTTTTATTACTTTGTATGGTCTGCATCCAGAGGAAATATATACATAAGGTGTCTTTGGCTCATGAATGCATATATTGATTACTTCAATTACTTGCACAGAGATTTTGACCTCAGAGTAGCTGAGATTCCAGGAAACAGTTAAAACCAGGCATTTTTAGGGCATGTAAATGTCACTGAAGATGCCTAAACAAGACCTTAAGCCAAAAGGATTTTTAGTGGACATTTTCAGCACTTGTTTTGGATGAATACGGGAAGTATCCTTGTATGTACGAATCCAGAGGACTCTTCAGGCAGGGGTGCTGTCAGGATTTCATTTGTAAGCATGAGATGGCAAGAGCATACACAACATTCTTGTGATGCAGCAAGAGGGAGGCTTCATTGTAGAGTGTGTCTAACTCCATTCCCCACTCCCACCTTGTGTGTCCAAATGCATGGACTATTCTTCACATCAAAACTGGACCAGCAATGTGGATAGGAAGCAAGAAACTTGGATTAAAAGTAAAGGGAGCCTAACTCTGTAGCCTGCGGGCTAGCAGGAAGGTGAGGCCTTGTGTTTAGCAGGAAGGTGAGGCCCTGTGTTTATCTCCCACCTTTCTGTAGTGTGTCTGCCTATCTGTTGTACAGAGAAGTATTTACAAAAAAAGCAGAAATAACCAGAGGGGTGTGCACTAAAGCAGTTGGCCTGCCAACATTTCTAGGGACTCCCTTCCAACTGGCTGGGTGTGCCCATGCTCCACTCTCAATGGTGGGTCTCCCTAGGAGTAGGGGAAGTAAAAAGTCTGGTCTTGGGTAATTTTAGCTAAAGTCTAAGTCCCAGACACCTAATTCCTCTGAGGAAGCCCTTTTCTGCAGAATGGAGTCAGCATTGTCACTCTTATCTGTGTCTTGGCACTGTAGTTTAGCTGATTTTATCCAGAGGGATGAATTGAGTTGAAAACTCCAGAAACCCACCTTTACAGCTGCACTAAAATCTATCTTCTCTCTATTCCAATCAGAGCTTGCTTAACCACCCAACTCAACGTCTGTAAATACCACTCTAAGAGTCAGAGAAGTAAGAGTTATAGATAGCAGTGCTACCTATAAGTTTCTCTTTTTTATGTTGCTGTTAAGTGCTTGTATGTCCTGCTCCATAAAAGCTTACATTTACACTTATAAGTGTAACTTATGACTTCACATTTCTTCCAAAGGATTTCTGAGTCAAGACAGGTAGAATCTAAGATAACAAATTTGAAAAGCACTGCTGCAGGAAAAAAAATAAAAGCTCTTTTCACCCTTTTCTCATGTTTGCAGCTTTTATGCTTAGCAGGTCATAATGAATCATCTGTACTGAAATTGTACAAAGCTTTATGAAACTTGAGTTCTGTTTGTATTTCTGTATTGTGCCAGAGAAATTATATGACTTCCTTTTATAAAAACAGTGGTATGTTATTAAAACAGGGTAGGATTTTCTTTTGTACTGACGCTGAATTAGCAATAAAATACAGTTCTGTACCTGAAAATCAACAAATAAACCCAGCTCCACTGAAGGAGGAAGTGCTCCACAGAGTTTTTAAATAAAAGCCTTATGCCAGATCTCAGTCCTATAGCAAGTTATATTGACATATCATAAATCCAAATTAAAACATGATATTAAAGGAAAGAGTTGTCATACAAAATCAGCTCTTAAATTATTAGCCACCCAGTTGCCACATGATATTTAATTGAGAGAAAAATGAGTACCTATATGATGTGTTCCTTAGGCCCCAGAGGTGCATGGAGCAGGGTGACAGGGGTGTGGAACCTGCCTCTGCATAGCAGAGTCGTGAGGGAGGGGGATCTCCAAAATTGGCTGGTGGGTGATATGAACTGCTGGCAATCCTTGGGGCAGAAAGCGGAAATCTGAGAGGAGGGTGAAGAAGGGGTAGTGTCTCACCTTCAAAAGGAGGCTCATGAGAGAGAGGTTTAATGGAGAAATCACTGTGAGATGCAAATTCAGAATTTCATCTTTAAGATAATTTAATTAACGAATTGTCTGGGGAAACTGGACAGAGACAAGCTCTGTCAGATGAGGAGGGTTAATGGGATGTCTGGAGTGGCATGGAAAGGGACTAGATACACATCATGAAACAGAGGAGTCTGTTCAGTTAGGTCAGTGTATGTTTGACAGACATGCTCAAATTTGACTCCTAAATTCCTTAAACATTGTAGAAGTTGTAGAGCATTATATAATTACTCATCATAAGTAGGGAGCAAAGCATTCAGTTTCTAATGATGGGTTTATACTAGAACTAGAGAAAAAGAATAAAATAGTAACAGAACTAGTGCACAGATGGAGTAAATTCTCCCTCCTTTGCTTCATTCCTTTTCTTTTCATCGATGAAATCAGTGAGCCAGAACTTCAGAGAGTGCAAAGCTGTAGAGCAACTAGAAGTTAATAGAGTGGTCTCAGATTTTGCAATCTGGCCTCTAAACTTGTAAAGTCTATTTTTAGTTTTCTTTCCTAGCAATTAGTAAATAGGACTGGAAGAAAATTTCCTTCTGTGCCATTAGTTGCTGTTAATGGTTTTGCTGGACATCAGCCAAGAAGAAATGCTGCAGATGCCTGTATAAAATATGTTCTAAAATATAAAGCTTCACTTTTTTTTTTTTGTAGTTATTTCATACTTGTGAACAAAAAAGTTCTCCTTAAAAAACACATTACTTATGTTTTAAACAGCAATAACTACAGCAATATCTTGTTACAAGTAACTTAGTCCATGTCTATAGGCTTTCAGGCCTGGCCATAGAGAATACTGTAATGCATGAATTTAAATCCACTGTGTGTGGGCATTCTTAAACTCTTTAACTTGGGTCACATCCAGGAACCTTGTGCTGATAATTTACAAAGGTAAGTTAATTCAAGACCTCTTTTTTTTTTTAGGTGGGTGCAGAGCTATTTACTCAGGACTTTGAATTCTACACTGATTTAAGGTGAACTGGCACAGGAAACTCATGCCCAGAGGGTGAAGAATATTATTCAAAATCCAGACAGGAAATAGGACCTTAGAAAATTATTTCCTTGAGCAGGAGGATAGTGCAGGACAGGTGAGTTTCAGGAAGGAATAACAATGAATAGCCTTTACCTTTCACAGTAGAGAAAATAGGAGATACAGATGGTTGTGGTTTAACCCCAGTCTGCAGCTCAGCCCCACGGAGTCACTCGTTCACTCCCCCGCAGTGGGATGGGGGAGAGAATTTGAAGAAACCTTGTGGGTTGAGATAAAGACAGTTTAGTAAGTAGAGCAAAAGCCATGCACACAAGCAAAGCAAAACAAGGAAAGGATGTCCCCCTCTTCCTTCCTAGTTCCCCAATTTTATTGCTGAGCATGACTCCATATGGTGTGGGATATCCCTGTGGTCATTTGGGGTCAGCTGTCCTGGCTGTCTCCCCTCCAAACTCCTCGTGCAGCCCCAGCCTGTTCACTGGTGAAGGGTGGTGAGAGGCAGAACAGGTCTTGCTCTGTGTAAGCACTGCTCAGCAATAACAAAAACATCCCTCTGTTATCAACACTCTTCTCAGCAAAAATCCAAAATACAGCCCTGTATGAGCCACTATGAAGAAAATTAACCCTATCCCAGACCAAATCAGCTCACACTTGAACAGAGCTTGCTAATTGATGGGAAAATTAGGACAATAATAGGAATAGTCATAATAAGGAAATATTTTAGTAAATCGTATAATGGTCAAACAGAATATTGTAGAAAAAGAGAGGGAGTTCTCAAGATCAATAATATGTTGTGAGCAGTCGGCACTACTTTCATGTTTATTGCACAGTGTAATTAACTGTTAGACTCTGTCGCTCTTGCTGCAGCTATTGCTTTTCGAGTAATACTCCTGGGAAGTGGAAATACGTAGTAAGAGCAACCAGGACACAGCAGCACGTAGTGCAGGGAGTGCCCAAGCTGCGAGCTCCAGAAACACCAGTTAACAGAGTGCACAGAAAGAAGGCATTGCTGTGGGCTCTCTTCCAGGGGGAACGGTGCCCACCCTGTGCAGTCAGGGCTGCTGTTGCCATCTGTACAGCACCCGTGGAAACAACATGCCTGTTACAGGATAGGGAAGGATGCTATGAAAGACCCAGAAGAGTCACACTGGGGTAAGACATCGGTGAAGGATGCAGAAGCAGGGGGAGAATTAACTCGCCTCATAGCATGGCTCAAAACTCCAGTGAGTGGAGCAGGCATGTGTCTATCAAAGCCAGAGTGGAGAAGCTGTAACAGATGGAAAAGAGCAAATGTCCCAGTGAGAGTTCTAGGTGGATTGATTTGCTTCTCTCTGTGTGGGCCAAGGAAGCAGAACGGATTAAAAGACAAAAGTTCAGATGTGTTTAAAGCAGCTAAGGAAGATTATATCAGATTCAGAAAAGTAGGTCAGAGTTTCAGGCTAGAGAGGCTGGTAGAGAAGACCATGTTTAATATGAGAAGGATAAAATCCATACTTACAAGAGAGGTATTCAGAGAAAGAGGACCAGTGATATCTTCAGGGGAAATCGTCAAATTGCTATGGATGAAAAACACAATTTGTAAGTAACAGAAGATGGAAAAAATTGTGAAGTGTTCCTTACAATCTTGCAGGTGTGTCAGTTTTGAGAACTGACACTTTCAATTTCTTTTTCTGCAGACATTAGATCCCAAAAACTCATGGTTTATTGTCATACATGAGTGGAAACTACTATTTGAAAGCCTGTGGGAGACTGGAAAATAGTAAAAAATGTTTCCGATCTTCCTTTCATCATAGATACTTTAAAAAAAAAATTCTATCCATGTTTATGGATGAAACACAAACACTGAGAGTGGAAAACCAGATTACCTTATCTTTATATTTTGTTTGCTTTTTAGGTAGGACAATTACATTTATTGTTTTGCCAAACTCACTATACTTGAAAATGGTAAAATTAGAGGTGTTAGGTTGTATGAGTAATATTCTGAACAAGTTAAAAGGACTGGAAGTCTATTGAGCTAAGTTGCCTAGTTCATTTCCTTTTGAGAATTTGTCTCAATGTTAATCACAAGTGAAACTCCTTTCTCTTTCCTTCTTCAGTTTCACAGGTGTTAAATTTCAAAAGTTAATACTGGTTCTTGTTTATTTCTAGTCCACCCATCTTCATGGAAAAATTCAAGTACCTTTCAATCATAAGAAATGAGACATGAACTGAAGAAAACAGTGTCAAGTTCTGATTTTCACAGTTTGCTTTGGCAGGGCAGATTTCAGCCACAACATTGAACAGCTGGTCAGGAGTAGACACCCAAACTGAACATCATCCCTTACTTTTTTTTCTACTGTCCTTGCGGGAGAAAGGTAGGGAAAAAGAAGTATCTGTCAAGAAGAGCCACAGTGAGCTGTGGGCACAGGTGTTAGTCATCTGCAAGATCCTTTTTACACATGCAAACACAGGTCAGATCATTAGGCATCTGCTCAGTGTTTTCTCATCTGTAACCTATTCCGCTAAATATGAAGTTATCTTAAAAGATACTTGAAGTTAAACTGCTGGCACCTGTGCCAGGTATTAATTTAGACTCATTATTTGGTACTGAGTCTAACACCGTTTGCTCCTTGCTCTAATGCATTATCAGCAGGGATAAGGGGTGAAAATAATGGGTTATGCACAAGTGTCAAAATAAAAGAGCTCTTACTTTTTTTAAGATATCTTGGAATAATGCCTATAGCCCTTTAGCTAGCTATATTCATGATTTTATTTGTGGGTAAATTTGCCATCACAAAGGTTGTTCTGGTTGAGGAAACAATATATAAATGAAAGTCAGCTACCCAAATATATTCAGTTTCGATGCTACATGATGATGAGTATTGATAAACCTTGTGGTGGTGCACAGTCTTCCAGGTGCTGTGTGAAGACAGGGCACAGGCAGTTCAGCAGCAGGGCATCCTGAGATTTATGCCAGTCTTAAAACCCTATGTGTAAGGTGGAGAAACTTGTACAAAGAAAATGAGCTGGCTGTAAACATAACACAGGAACAGTGCCAGGAATCAGAGACACTTGTTCCTTGACCCCAAGTCTACCTTTACTTCCCTTAGGCTTTCAGATGACTGAAAGGAACGTACAGAAAAGAACAAAAGAACAGACTGAAGCTTTTCATTCATCTCTCACCACATTAAAGAAACAATTCACACAGAAATTATATTGTTTGTGCAGTGCTTCAAGCCAGACATCAGGATCTGCTGCTTGCAAACACCCAGTGTCCTAAAAGATGTCATAAGATTTTGCCATACTTAAGATACATGTATAAAATATATGTAATGTAAAAAAATTTAAATTTTCACTCATTTTTCCCTGGTACATCCACTGCTGCTCCTTTCAAAAAGCTGCATATGTTCTGCACATTTTGCTTAGTTCCAAAACCTGGTGACTTTGTAGGAAGCAAATATGCTACGGCAAACACACTTTCTTGGAATGGTGGAATGCAAACGCTTGGAAGTTGCTCCTCTTCCCCTTTGGTCTGATGAGGATGGGAGGCTGCAGATGTTTAGCACAGGTGTTAGAACTAGGACAAACCTCTTAGGGCTAAAGACACTCAAGGCTAAGTCATACACAGGTGCCTCAAGACATCTGAGTTGCCAGGTTTGGCACAGGAATCCCAGGGAGCCCTTTGCTCCCTGGATCAGCAGCCAGAGGCTTGGGAGGCCTCCTGGAGCACTTTTAGGTCTACTGGACAGCACCCCTGCCGTTGAAACTGGGGGGGATCTGCTCAAGCCAGCCAATGGCAACTAGGGCATAAATTGGTTGAAGACGTGGATGGCTGCCTTGCAATGATCTGATAAATGGTTCAGCCTCCACTGACTCCAGTGGGAGCTCAGACACCTACCCCACGTGTAGATACCTTAATGGTGAACACAGGAATGCAGCTTCCTGTGCCTGAAGTAGTACCTCGTCCTTTTGGCACCCATGAAATAAAAGCATCTTTTCAAAGCTAGGCATTACGACTGCTTTATTCTTGAGACAGATCTTCTTTTCCTCCTCAATAAACTAAGCTATTTCTACATGTACACATAAAACATATATACACATATAAAAATATATATATATTTAACAGTGTCACTGTGTACAGCTACCATATTCTCCTCATTTCTAAAAGACTCTGTCTGCAAATGTATTTGGCTCTATCAGCTGTAATGACTATAGTGATAGAAGATTGCAAGGCTCACATTACTGCTGGCTCAAATGGACCCTTTGGCCTGAATTCCTCTTAATCATAAATATCCCACAATCTTTTCCCATCATTTTCATAAATATGCAAATTTAGATTCAAATGAAGGTGATGACTACTGACAAATTTGTTAATCAAGCCTTCGTAATTTGAAGGAGCCTTTTCAGGAGCTTTCTTCTTATTTTTCCTTAGTGTAAAAACGCCTGATACTGATTTACCAAGTACTGCAGAGCAGACAGAACTGCTGGTGCTAGAGATCAGATTTATATGTCTTGTTCCTAGGTAATGTAAAGAAAGATATATGTAGTGACAAAGCTCAAAACATTGTATAAACTAGTTTGTCTGATTTAGGTTAAGCTCCAAAGCTCAAATGAGCTCTCTTTATTTTTATTATTATTATTATTGTTATTATTATTGGTGGGGTTTTGTTTTAGTTTCGTTTGGCTTGGTTTTCTTTCCCAGACTCCCACTAGGTGTGAATTTCCTTGTACTAGTTTTCCTGTCTCTAATGGATAAACTAAACTTCTAGATGAGAGTATTAATTCTGCTTTATCTGCTGAAAAATGAATGCTTTCACCATAAGAGGAAAAGAGCTGCAGTGACCTCTGTTGATGGAATTAAGCAATGTATTTAAAGGGCCAAAAAGGAAAGGTGACATTCAAATACTCTGCTGGAAATAAACAGAACAAAATGTAAGCTGTGCTAAGAAGAAACAGCCTTCAGGTTGCATACGAAATGAACTGCTTTTCAATACCACTGAAATCAGAATTCTTATATGGATAGTTGCCTTTTAAAAACTATTTTTAGAAAATGTTTTCTTCTTTTTTTTTTAAATTTTTTTTTTGTGTGTAATTAAAACCCATTGGCATAAACACAGAGGACGTAACACATACAAGGGAAGATGTGGGGTTTTTGCAGTGCTATACTGCATTCCAGGAGTTTATATCACCAAAAGGAAACATCGTGCCTCTATGTATTACGTGATGTGAATTTAGGCTGACACATGGTATTCTTGAAGTTTTGAGGCAAAGAAGTTTTCCTGTTGGCAGGCTGCCTGTGGCAGAAAGAAGTATCTAGGAACTGTCATGCCTTTATTACCAAGAATTTGGAACATGTCTTTATAGGCTAGTTCTGATACAGGAAAATAATTAAACACGTAAATA
Source organism: Atrichornis clamosus (assembly GCA_013400975.1). Classification (NCBI taxonomy): domain Eukaryota; kingdom Metazoa; phylum Chordata; class Aves; order Passeriformes; family Menuridae; genus Atrichornis; species Atrichornis clamosus. The sequence continues at coordinate 155,949 of WBMZ01006465.1, forward strand.
TCTACAAGGATCTGGACCTTAATGCTTAACTTCAAGGTTGGGAGGAGTCTCATTAAAGCTAAACATTTAAGGATTGATCCCATATGAATAAAGTTACTGAAATCAATAAGAACGCTCCCATTAAGAGATAAGTATTTTGTGGAAATGGGAGTAGTATGCCCTTATTTTTTTCAGACTTGTGCCTTTGCTAAGGACTACTCAGTATTAAACAAAGGCATAAATGGGGGGCAGGGCGTTGTGCTCTTAAAGTTATTTTATGTTTCCAAACTGCCTAGTAAATAATTGGTGCCCATGCAGTTTGGCTTCTCTAGAAGCCACAGATACACAAATTGATATATTTTTCCTTCAGTATCAAGTGTTATGCAGTGTGTGACCACGATGATCAAGAGGGAATTTTTCCCAGTTCGGATATTTTGGTTTGTTAATGCCTCCACCAGTGCCTGGGAAGTTTTATTTTTAATATACTTTCCAGAACCACTGCTGTCCTTAAAGCATCCTTCTCACAAGAGACAAATGGATATTGCTAATGACATTTTACTAGTATCTCCTATGATATCCTCATTCAGAATTTGCAGAGTAATTTCTGCAGGTGTAAGAATGGAAAAATATCAAGTTCATTCTATTTTTAATAAAAAATATGAAAAGTTGTACATAAAGAAATATTTTGATATAGATACAATTAAAACACAAAATAATAGATAAGTGCACTATGATATCATTAGCTGGATATTAGTTGTGTTCTTGGTCTGCCAGTCTAAGAACATCAAGATAAACAAAATGTAAAGAATTAAAACCAATCCTAGTTTGCATGTGTTACAGATTTATACAAATTTCATAGAAAAGGCAAATATTTTAGCTGCCTCTTTGAGAACTACGTGCTGACAGGCATGAAGGAAGTATTGATGTATCTCCTATATATAATTAATTATGCTGGAGATCTTAATTGACTACTGGGAAATTATGTCTGCTTTTTTCTCTCTGCATGAGTCTGGTGAATTTTTATGCACAGTGGTCAGGGTGTGAGGTGTAGCTGGGTGGTAGGTTGGATCAAAGATTTCTTTTCCACAATATATTATCATCCTACACAGACCCCTACATGTTAAAGGACACCAGATACCCACTCTTCTAAGTATAATCCAAGAAAAGACTCTATTCCTGGAATAGTTTGTATATTAAGTAAATTAATTCTATGTTAGAATAGCAAACAGAACCATTCTATATAAAAAATAATTATTTTCTGCCAATTATTATCTTACCTTTTGGTAAGAAATTTTTTTTTTTAGATTGCTTGACATAATTCTGAAATGAACTTTTGTAATATTGTACATAGTTACAACCTTTGCACTGAGGCTGAAATCACCCATGCTCTGACATCTGAGCTAAAGCTGAGCTCAAATTCCACATTTATTAGCTTTGCGACCTCAGGTATAGTTTTAGGAAGAAGGTTGTGACTCAAAAGGAATTAAAATATCTTATTGCTGCTTTTTCTACTGTGCATTCTTATTACCAAACTTTCAGACTTTATAATTTAATTCTTTTCCAGTTTAACCTTTAGTACATTTATGAACAAGTTCCTGAGTTGTTATTTATGTACCAGTCTTTAGAGGTCATCTCTTTTGGCTTATCTTATAGAAGAAAAAGGAAAAGGTCAGCAGTCATCTTTTTTTACATCTGCAAAAGTATCTTTTTCATACAATTATAACTGTTTGACAGGAATTTGCTCAAAGTTAATGAATATCTTTGGATAGAGATTAAACATGGAAAATTACATCTTCAGAGATATACTTTTCTTTAAATTACTAGTATGTGAAAACTGTTTTGGAACTTTAATTGCTGCTACAGGCTTACTACGAAATAAACTTTGCAATAAACCCTGGCTGATCCTTATCTACAACCAAAAAATCTCCACACTGGCAATAGCATTATGTAGGGTGAAATCACATTTAGATTTTGATTTTTTTGCAACTGGGTTCAACAATGCAGAATTTCCTCCTTCAAACAGCCCCAAACTTCTCATCCACTCTGTATGTGGAGATTATCTGGATCCTGCAGTAATTGCTATTTTGGTCAATTGCTTGATTTTCTACAGTGAGGAGACTTACATACTTTCTGGTTTTGGCCTTACACAGAAGCATTCGGGTATGATTTCTCAGGGTAAACTGGACAGTCCAAACCCAGAGTTTGAGTGACCTCCTGAGTTAGAAGCCAACATCTCTGCTCAGTGCCAGCTCTGAATCATAACAATTATGCCTGTTTCCAAAAACTGCTTCTGAATCTGGCATTCTTTTGACCCTTGTGATTTTGGCAATTTGTATCTCTCTGCTAGAACTATTTTGGCATGATGCAGGTGAGAGAAACTGAAGTCTCAATCCCAGGAGAGAAGGCTTCATCAAAAGCTCCCAGAGAGGCAACCACTATAAAGTTGATAGGTAAAATCCCTTCTCATCACAGAATCACAGAATGGTTAAGGGACCTCTAGAGGTCATCTGGTCCAAACTCTCATCCATTATTCTATTCCCTTCTAGTGAGTAGTCAATTGGAAAATACCTGCGGAATGCAGACAGCTACAAGTGTCCTAGCAAGGGCCACAACTCATATTCCATCACAGCACTGTAAGAAAAAAATCCAGAAGAAAAAGAGGTACATGCAGTGAGCAATGAGGGAGGAGAAACCCTTGCTCAGACTGGCCTGTGATATTTTAATAGCAGCGGTGGGAAAATGTAGGATTTCAATCCACATTTGGCTTCAGATAGGTGCCCAGCTTATCAAGGTGGGGAGTCTTTCATGTTCAGCTGTAAGAGGCAGCTTCTACAGGAAGTGATTTATGGTCCTGGGTAGCCCCTTGGAAGTGCCTGTTGCTTTCCAGGAGCCCTAAATAGATCCCAAGGTGCTATTGCTAAAGGACAGCTGAGGCACCCTAAAAATAAAATTATGACTACATTTTACTGAGGAGTTGAAGGGGATTTAATAGATTTTAATCTCTTTTAGAACATCATCTGAACACATTTTATGTGATGCTAGGGCTGAACTTGTGAGCAGTTGGTAAAAGCATACTGATACTTTTTACTGTATTTCTGTACTCAGGAGCATGCTTGAGCTCTAAAAAAAGTTTCCAGAATCACAACAGCTGTATCATCATCTGTATCATGAGCACTGTGCCCATGTTCATCTAAGAAGCCCAGCTATTCTGCCTTAAGAATGCATCTGCTCACATGTGTGAGATACTGAGCTAGCCTGGAATTCTGCTGCTAGGATTGGACCGCATGTCGGATCAAAAATTTGTTAGCCCTTCAGTACTGGGCTTCAAACAACTTCAAGTTTTCAGGTATTTGACTTCTGTAATAGAAAACAGGTCAGACATATTCTTTTTTCCTCTCTAAGGTTTTCTTGTTAGCCAACTGCTCTGGTTTATTTCAAACACTTGGGATGGTGTTTGCTTCCATTATAGGACTGGCACCAACATACTGGTCTAGCTGAGATGAGAACTGAACTGCTTATGTGGCAAATTTACTTCACCACAAGACAAGTAGAGGTGAATTGCACAGGACAGATATGCAGCCCCTGCTCCTCTCCTCAGAATTGGCATTTCTCAAGGCACCTGCAAATGGAAAAGAGGATTTACTTATTACTGTATATGAAGGGGTGATGACACCTGTTGCAAATTTTGTTAGAATTTTTGCTAACTCTGTTTTTTTGGCAGTATGTTCCTTCTTCAGAGGGTATAGATGGAGTGTCATGCGGGAGGAGGTCAATAAAATACTGGTAGTTAATGACTACAAATATAACTGCTCCACCTTTTTTTTCCATGATGCAATGTTCCAAGAAAGACTGTTGCATAAGAAAGCAATCAGAGGCAGGTTAAAATACAAGGAAATGGATACAATCTTCTCAATAAAGTAATGCTATCCTAACCTGGCTTCTAAGAGTAGATTTGTTTGTTTTATGTATTGGAACACACAATTCCTCTGCACTTTTCTGCTATGCTGCTTTTTAAAAATTTTTTTTTTTTTTGGTTTTTTTTCCCTGTGCAGCATTTTCTCAGATTAAAAAGTATGTTCACATTTTGCTGCCCATATGTAATTGTGGCATCAAATCCTACTGCCTTTTTATGACTTTTAAATGCTTGAGATTAAGTTGGAAACCCTAATATTTAAGAATCTATACCTAGCTGAAATGATTTAAAAATACAGGAGCAGATTCTATTTGCAATATCTGCATTCATGACAAAAGGGAAAAATAATTCCAAATGTAGGGCTGTTTATCAGAGCTACTTACATAGAAGATATATAAAATTGTACTCATATATATGTGTACATGTATGTGCACATGTGTGTTTGTGTGTAAATGTATTCATACAGATATTAAATATCCATATATAAAAGGAAAAGAGGCTGTCTGTTAGTCATTGAAGCAGGAGTAAATTAGTTCTCTACTAAGCTATTGGCATTTGAATATAATCAAACCCAGGTCATAGATAGAGGAAGAGGGCATAGAAGCCAAAGTGATATTGGTGATCACCAAAGGATTGTCAATACTGAAAAGGTGCATCAGATCTTTCTGGTATAAGTTGCATATATCTTGCACTTAAAAACTTTGTCCAATGCTGATAAAGTTAAGTGAAGCAATTTCACTGAGACAAAGAAGATGTGACATCTTCCTAATTATGCCAGTGTGTTCAGTTTGTTTCTATAGCAGGGAGCAACCATTAGGTTGTTAACAAAAGTTCCCACTCTTCTGAAAGCTTTCCAAAGAAGTGTCCACATTTTCCATTCCTGAAAGCTCCTGTATCCATCTTCTCAATTTAAAATGTCATATAAATTCTTTTCTAATATCAGCAATTTTTGCTATTACTTTTCATTTTTTTCATTTATAAAACTCTGATAATGAAAATATTATACATTTTTCTATACACTCTGTTGTAATGTTGCATGAGGAATGGGGTTCTCATCTCTGAGATCATGAGAAAGCTCTTTCTAGGCAAAAAAAGGGATTTTGATGCTTGGTTGCTGTTCACTCTAACCACTGCAGCTTTGCTCTCTTAACCCCACACACAAATGCTATTCCACTTAGGAAGTGCTAAAATCCAGGCTCTAGGCTGGACAGGGTTTCTTGTGCAGCTGAATACCGTATCCTTTATCTCTGGAGCAGAGGCAGAATTTAACAGCTGTAGTCCTTTTGACTCTAAATTTATGGTGTCTTCAAATCAAAGGCTTTCCTCTAACTCTCTCAGCCTCACTGACTATTCTCCCAAACACACTTCCTCTTTAAGGAGCAACGGGAAAGGTGGACTTTCCCATTATATGTCTTCTTCAATGGATTATTTTCTTTAATTTCTTACCTGATTGTTTTGCACTAACTTTCCCAAGGACAGGATTATGTGAAGAGGTGAAGAAGATTTATTGTTATACATGAATCACAGCAACAATGAACTGGACTAATTTTTATTGAAAACAAACCACACGTAACATTCTGTGTAAAATTTAAAGCCAAACCCCACCAAGTCAAGTGAAAAACATATGTTCACACCAGCTGTCTATTGGTCATAGGGCCAAGCAGCTGAGATAAGCAGCTAGAGCTGGGACTGAGCAAGCACTGGGTACATTTATTTGTATTTTGCAGGTGGGTTCTTGGGGTAAAGAGGAGAGACAAGAGGATGTCAGAAACAAGGAGAAGATGGGAAAGGGGCCATGGGATGAAGAGCACTACACATTGATGCTGTTCCGGCTACTGCTGTAAACTGACCTGCATCACTGCTACAGGACGGCATTCTGTAAGGCATCCCAGTCGACATTTCTACATTCCTGCTGAAGGTCTCAGTCTTAGAAAATCCCTGATTGAGGGCCTAAATATGTCCCGCTATGCCTATAAAGGGGAAGTAGATTTTTGGCTGTGCTTGGCAGAGAATAAGGAAGTTGATTTCCTTCACAACGGAGCACGGCCTGGATACATTTTTTTGCCAGCTTCATAACTGCCTGAGAAACATTGTAACATTTATTTTTAAATGAACTTCTTCTGGGAAAAAAATCCACAACCTCCTCAGCATGTTTGAAAGCAACACTTGTTCAATACATTTGTGCCATTAATCTGCTGCCAAAGAGTGAGTTGGAAATGTATCTTAGCTTGATTGGGTCAGTCTTTACCTTGCCCTTTGCAAACAGAGGTTACACCTCTGTGCTTCAAAGGTTGTCAACGTTGTAAATACGGGCTACAGCACTAAAGAAATCACTTCAGTCACCGATTTCAATGCCTAAACACACGGGAAAGCATTAAAAATATGTTTATCATATCTGCCATAACCTATCAAACTCTGCTTTCAAAGGAAAATTCTCATTGTTGTTGATGCCATTGTAAGTCTGAAACTGGAGGCATTCTTTTAGTCATTAACTTTTTTTGCCCTCAAAGTTAAACATTTAAATTAGTATTTTTGTATTCATGGCAGTGACAGGTGCTAAGCTTGAGAACAGTGGCTACTCTTGACAGCCAGCACGGGGACACAGCCTCAGAAATCATTCAATGACTAAGTGTCCTGGTGCAGAGTGAGCTAAAGAGGGGATTTACAGTTTAAACATTAAACATGTTGCTTAGCTATTAAACAATTAAGTTGTTCTAATCCTTAAGAGAAGGAGACCAGTCTGTCATCTCCCATTCTAGATTTCCAGCAAATGTGCCCAATAATGTAACTTTTCAGGGATACTGAGATCACCTGAAACACAAGTAATAAAAGGCAAAACAACACAACCCTTCTCTGGGCAGCCCCTCTTGATTTTGCCTGTCTTGTGAACAGAAGAAGGGCACTTTACTTTGAAGTAATAACAGAAGTTAACTTCATGGGTTATTAGTCTTCCCAAGTTATATGTGACCCTCTGGAGCTAGAAACATCACTTAACCATCCTGCAGTAATTTATGGCAGGTCCCTTTTTTGTTATTTGGGATGATATTTAATTCTGATACCCTGTAGTGCTGCCAAAACCTCCCTGTTATTTGGTATGAGGCACAAAAGTCTCTCCCAGAATTTCCTGGCTGAACCTGCTAGAAATGCTTACTCATGGTAAGCAGAGTGCTGTGCACACACCTGCTGGCTGGGGAAGGCCTTAGGAGCAGTCTTTAGGAGAGTGTTCACATGGGTGCAATTACTCTGATACCCAGATTAGCCCTGGCTTTGGGGAGGTGGTTGGTTGCCTGTAATCCACAGAAGCAGCAACATGTTGCTCCCTCAGGGCTTAACGCTGGAACAACTGTGACTGCTGCTCTGGGGCAGCAGACGCTGAGTGTGGCCTAAGGAAACCTCAGGAAAGCAGAGTTCATCATTCTGAATTCAGCACTTCACTCATAGCGCTGCTTTTGAAGATTAAAAGAATAGCTATGCTCCTTCCCTCATGTTCTTCATCTATAGCCAGGCAACCTGCTCCTTCTACCGCTCCTTGAGTCCTGGAATATTAGGCAGCTGTCGGCGTGTGTTCCCTTTCTCAACTCTTTCCAATCAAAAAAACCAAGTTGTGCAGACACAACTGTTAACGTTGTAAGGGCCTTAAAACAGCTTACCAAAGTTCAGACCTGCACAGCTAAATTGCTGCCATTAAAGTGCCCATATGAGGAAGGTATAATGCCTCTGGTGGACTTGGTTTATGAGGATGGTTGCTAAGCAGTCCTGGAAAAGGCTGTGGAAAAACACATCCTCAATGGACTATTGATTTCAGATAATAGATCACTTGACAGATGATATATTCATTCACTAATTAATGGATTTAGAGACAGAGTTATTCAGCCAAGACCCTGATGACATGGCCCTAATAAAAAGAGTCTAACCCCTAATGGAATAGATTTTGAGAAATAATTGTTAACGTAATGCATGTAGGTGAACAACCAGGCACTCCCTCTCCCTCCCAAAGAAAACAACTCTCAGTCAAGCATGTTTATATTTTATAATCCTTAAATCTTCAGTGACGCTACTTCTAAATAAATAAAAAAAATCCATGTTGCCTCCTTGGTGTGTGTTTTCACTTAACTCTTGGAATATCATGGTTGCATGTACAACAGGCACAGGTTTTCTTGGTTATTGTGATTCTCATACAGCTGCAGATGTCAAGACAAACCATCTCATTGCCTGATATAGCCCAGAAACTTCCTTCATTTCTCTAATGGAAATATTAGGATTTTTAACGAATTTATTTTAGTAACATATTAATGTATTTCACTAAGGTGGTCTGTGTTCAAGTTTGTGGTGCTTTAGGGGAAAATACTTTTGGGGAAAACTGTAGAAAAATCTTTGGCTGTTTTAGAAAACTTACTAGGAAAAATGGAGAAATTTATACTTTTCTTCTGAACTAGGAACACAGATTTTACAATACTGGTATAAGGGCTGTGTCAGAGAAAATTTAAGAAGTATGGAAGAGTAAGCTTCTCTTCACAGGGTTAATTTCCAACAAAATAAAATATCAGCAATAGAATATAACTTTTTTTCTTTATCTGCTGAAAACATCTGTCAAACGAGAAAAGCAGTGAAAATTATGAACAAATATTTATTAATATATTTATGATTTATTCCCAACCATTTGATTTTTTGATCCTATTTTCTAGAGAAGACCTATAACATTGCTTGTAGGAGATCCAGTTATTGAAATAGTCACAGAAACATTTTTCAGAAATGCTTCCTTGATGACAAAGACAGATCAGAAAATCAAGTGTGAAAATACAACCTCACGATTTTTAGGGAATCTCTAAAATATGTACCTATGATACTTATGATACAGTGAAAATTCTCATTTTTTCAAATTATCTTTTTTTCACTGTGAAAGCAGAGATTTTATCATAGCAGTAGATTTATCTTTTCTACCACAAAGATAAAGGTAGATTAATAATCACAGGCAATGTCCAAAGCTGTAACTCAAAAGCCATGCCTACAATAAGAAAGTCCCAGTGCCTACTACAGCAAAAGTAAAACTAAACTGTCCTAACACCTGTTTGAACCACCCAAGCTATTGCAAACTTGCGTGGTGTGACTGCCAATGCCTCTCTTTCCCACACAGCATGCTGTGGGTACACTGGGCAGTACCGTGCTCTGGTAGCAATTTCCAGTAGTAATCGATAAATGGATTAAAAGGTGAACAAACTGAATCATGTGAATGAGCATCTTGCTGCATGAAATAACGTGCACTTTGTCACGTGAAATGCAGTTAGCACTGTATCTGGTAAAACAGACAATGCCTGCGAGCAGAATTAAAGAGATGAAAGTACACCGGGTGCAGATGGCACGGCACAGCACGGGCAGTGAGGCTTCGGTGGGGGCACTGCGGGAAGGTCCTCCATGGATCAGCTGGAATCAGGCAAGTGCGGCGTACGTGCTTTCTGTTTGTGCTATCATTGAAATGGTGCGGAGCGACCCGACAGAAAATTGTTCTGAAGTGGAAGCAGATGCATTGAGCTGTCAGAGGCAGAGCCATGACGAGACACCACGGCGCCAGGAACACACCTTCACATCTCCTCTATAGCTCTCCCTGACCCCCCTCCCTTCCCTCCTTGGGCAGCACTGAGGCTCAGGGATATTTTTCTCTGTATGAGGACGTCCCCAGTCACGGCTTCAGGAGAAGCTGCTTCTTGCACAGATACTCGCAGGGCTGGGCACAGTGCGAGGGTCAGTGGAGTGGAGTGAAGCTGCTGCTGCTATCACATATGGCCTGGGTGAAGCAGAGATAATGGAAATATCATATCCCATTCGGCTGTCTCAGGCAAGTCTCTGCCTGGATTCAAAGACCTTCCACCCGTGGTGAAACCCTCAGCGTCTGTGGGACCAGCTGCACAGGGCTGGTGGCAATGAAAAGCAGCATGTGCTGAAAACATTGACAGCATCGCCACATGACCTTCCATACCTTATACCATTCTGAGCTTCATTGTTTCTATTTCAGCTAGGTCCAAAGTCAAATAGGGTCTGCTCCCCTGCTGTCTCATTCTATCCTATAAACCCACCACACCTATAAAGGCAATTACTATTCAAATAGTGGATAGTCTCATCTATACAATCCATCCATAAAATACATTATTTTGGTAGAACAATAGATTATAATTTCTAATAATTACTCTTAATTCCCATTTTCTTTATTCCCTCAGAGTTTTGGGGTCTGTGTCAATGTGTTATTTCCTTTTTTATTACTGGCATGTAAGTCTCCAGCCTCAGGATTAATGACTTCTTACCGTTTCTTTTTTCTTTCATTTACCAACGTCTCATTTTCAAAATATAAAAAGAAAGAAACTTTGTGACTGAAAGGGCATGACCTGGGTGCTGAAGCATCTCTCTGTCTCTGCCAATATGCAGCAGCCGTGCTCTGTCATCCCTCACTGCCTGTAATGAAAAGGGCAGCAATGAAGAACATTTTCAATGAAAAGGGACCTTCGTCCACTTCTGTATGACTCAGCCTTTTCCCACCCAAAGTCTTCTTTCCCCTCTTCTGGCAAAGTGAAATTCCTGAGCCCATGGCTCACAAATGTCCAAACACTGGTCTGGCGGCTGGTGCACCTGCAGGGCTGTTGCACCATGGTCCAGTTCCCTGCTCTACAGCGTGTTTTGGCTGTGGCTGCTGAATGACAATATGAATTCCAGCACAGATGAGGATTATGAGGTGATATTAGAGAAAAGGAACGATGGGACAGCTTGCCAATGTTTTTTGATTGACACTATTGAAAGTAATTCTCAGTCCAGTGCAGGTAGATGATTCTCAGAATCCTGCAGGTGGATAACTAGAAGGGATCCTAAGAGAGCAGGTATTGACACTTTCATAACTGTATTTTTCAGAAAGGTTTTTTCCATCTGCAGAAAAGGTCTTAAAATGAGACACGCAAGTACCATTACAGGTCTTATAATTTTAGACTGAATTAAATTTATTATTTATAATAAATAATGCTATCTCCTTCACCTGAGGACTAGACTTCTATCTTGTGGATAGTCTGACAGGAACAAGGAGATTCAACAATGAAAGAGCATTTTCTTTTTGTATTTCTTTTCCATGTAAAGGAAATGTCCACAGAATTGGCAATCTTTATCTGTTTCTTTTATCTCAGAGAATCTAATATAAAAAGTAAAAGAAGATATGAAGATATTGCATGGAGCTAGAGAGTTAAATGGTATATACACTGGTTTGATAATAAAACATGTTTTCCTGATTGAATTGTAGATAAATAAAGAACAATTTTTTATTAATGTCATGTCTTAAAATCTGCCATTAGAATCACAGGCTTAGCTCCCTATTTTCAGGTTCTAAAGGTAAATGACAATTACAGATATTCAGCAAATTGATTCTGAACTTTAACACCCTACAGAAACAGTAGACACAGATAAATATGTGCTTTAGTTTTATTGGAAGTCAAGAAAGACATGCTTTGCTATAGAGGCATGCAGAACCGTGTGCTCTAAAGATTTTATGAGTTTGAGCTTTGGAATACTCTCTTACTCATAAGTGGTGAAGTCATAAGTAAATCAGGGGTGAGATTCCATTCATTCAGGAAATACAGAAACATGGTGCTCAGCAGTATCTGATGGAATCAGAACACAGTGCCTTCAGAAACAGGATTTTGCCAATCTCATGTTCGATATTTGCAACACACACACACACACATAAATATCTTATTAGTCATATATTTAAATACACATATATGAGAATATATGTATGAGCAATCATATATGTTTATATGGTGTGCATTTTTAACTCTCTGAATTAACAGGATGTAGATCTCTTAGTTAACAGAAATGGGAGTGTGCCTATCACATGCTTGATAGGTGGAAACATATACACAATATACTATATATTATTTTATATATTAAATATATACTATATAACTATACATAATAGAATATAAATACATATAAATTCTATAACATGGATATACATATACATGTATAAATATACGAAAACTTGAATGTACATGTATACATACATATATGTATACAGTGTGTGTTCTTTTAACTCTCCAAATTAATAGAATTTTATTCTTAGTGTGAACAGAATGCTGTCCATCCTATATTTGTTAGAAGCACCTATTGTGCATTTGGCAATGGCAAAGTAGATGTGTACGTACACGTGCATACACATGTCAAAGTTAATTTATTAAAATATATATACATGTAATAATTCATATGCATATATACATACACATTTACACACATATATATAGGTGTACCTACATACATCTAAAGTCTCTAATTTGCTTTTAGACACCTGTATGTAGAGACTATATATGTATCTGTAGGCGTATCCAAATAGTGCGTGTTAACACTTTAGTGTATATCAATATATATGTACGTGTATTATGGCTGCGTACACATCTCTCCCGGAGTAATCTGCAGTTAAAGGAACACCCCCCGGCTCTGCCTACATCCTGCAGCCCCGTTCATCCCAGCAGGTGCAGGGCAGCAGGAGCTGGTGCCGTGGTGCCTGAGCTCCGCTCACGCCGCCGCACCTGGCGGCAGCTGGGACCCGGGACCCGCCCGGGAGCTGCAGCGGCGGCTGACGGCGGCCGGCCGGACCCGGGGGAGGCGGGGGTGGTGGCCGGGAGGCTGCGGCAGGGCCGTCCCGCGGCTTGGCCCCGCGGGGG